>CAUYQG010089331.1:0-29202 GCA_963574415.1 Tarsius wallacei
AAGGAGGAAAAAACTTGTGAGTTTTTCCAGGGCGGGGAACTTGAGCAGCCCACCTGAAGCAATGGGTTCAGCCCATCCCCGGTGCCCAGCAGATAAGAAGGGGCCCATTCCAGCCTGAAGCCACCTTCCTGCCTTGATGCCTGGCTACGCCCTCCCTTCTCAGGGTCGCAGCCCTGATGACCCCTGACTTCCTGGCGCATCTGCAGAACTTGCAGGAACAGCCTTTTCAGGCAGCTGAAGTGCAGCCGCCTCTCAGCAGATGGTGGTTAATAATAGGCTTTGTTCTCTAGGTTCTTCTATTTTCAGCTACCGAATACAATTTATAAAAGAAAAAAAAATACACCCCCCACCCCCCCCACCCCTTATCAGATCTCTGATAATTATAGAATAAGGTGCCTGCGAACTCCCAGGGAGCTGGTTTCCATGGCGATGACAAGCTATTATATTCTAAAGGCCGAGCTAGAACTCCGCCCCCTCGTCCTCGCCACTGCTGTGCGTCTTGTCATTGCAGCGTTCCAAAATAAACTTGCTGCCTAATCGTAAATCCCATATAATTAGAGATGAGCTAATCGTTACCCCGCTACCTCTGCGCGGCCCACTCATCACGCCAGCAGTTTCTGGAACAGCGATGCTGACGGACTTGCCTGATGTCAGCACAGACCTTCCTACCCCAGGAACTGGGCGCAGCAGAAATCCATGTATGGCTCAAGCCCCTCCAACCGGAAAGCCCCCCCACCCCCAGCCCCAACTTAGGGGGCCTGCCCCGGGGGGCTTCAGCAAACGAGGGGTTCGCTTAGGTGTGACTGGCCGCCAGATTTGTGGCTGTCTCCGGGTCTCCACGAAAAAGGGGCAGAAAGGTCTCCTTGGAGAGGGTGTGGAGGTCTCTCTTTCATACTTTGTAGCCCCCTGCTCTGACCGGCATCAGAGCAGAGCATGTGAAGCTCAGATGAAGGAGTTTTTCCCTCTCTGCTTCCCACTCCTTGCCCTGTTCCCTAGCTTGGCCGGAGGTGGGTTTCAGCAACGCTTTGTGTCTCGGGCTCCTGTGTTTTGTTCTTGGCTGTGAGGGGTCGTTGTCTGGTTTTCAGCAGAGGACCCCAGAAGGCGTGGCTCTCAGTGCAGAGGTTCCACTCTCCTGGGGACAGATGATGACGTCCGAGAAAGGGAACAGGGTGATCTCGGATGAGGGCTGTGGGAAACTGAAGCAGGGCTGATTGTGTGAGAATGTGTCTGGAGCTTGGGAAGCTCCTTCTGATATTTGAGCAGAGACCTGGAAGACAAGAGGCCGGCTGGAGTTTAACTGTTCAAGGGTCTCGTCTGCCTCATTTCATGGGACGCCCATCAGGTTTGCCACGGAACTGACAGGGTGCCGCTGGCTCTGGTTAATGGTCTCTGAACTGGATTTTCCCTGGACCCCTCCAGGTCCGTTCTTGGCCCTTCTCCTCCCAGGTCTCTGCCTCACACCTTTAGCTGGTACGAGGCACTAGCAGGAGACCGGAGGGTGGTGGCGGGGGGCAGGCGGTCAGCAGACACGTTCCCAGACTGCAGGCTCTCTGTGGGGTGGCCCTCTACAAAGGCCACAGGTGTCCCGGACTTGCTGTCTCTCCTTATCCCTTAGGTGTAGGAGTGACGACAGGTCCCCATGGTTGCTAGCCTGTGGGTGCTTCGCCACCCTGTGTGGGTGTTGCTGACCACACCTGTCACCTCTGCATGCTTGCCCTTCCTTCCTGGGCCCTGGCTGAGTCAGTCTCTCTCCCCTCCCGCATTATAGGTAGCCCGTGCCTATAACCCCAACAGTTTGGGAGGCTGAGGCAGGAAGATCTCTTGAGCCCAGGAATTTGAGATCAGCCTGGGAAACATAGTGAGACCTTGTCTCGATAAAAAAAAAAAATCAAAAAATTAGTCGGGCGTGGTGGTGCACACCTGTAGTCCAGCTCTTCAAGAGGCTGAAGGTGGGAGAATCCCTTGAGCCCAGGAGGTGGAGGGTGTGGTGAGCTATGATCTGCATTCAGGGTCCAGTTTCAGTCTGACTTCCTCTCACCCACCTCCCCGAATTCCTATTTTTCTAAGCATCGACCCTCCCGTCCCCTACAGCTTAGCAATCGCTTCCCTGTTCTCCGATAGCTGCCTGTCTGTTGATCTAATTTCCCCAGCTAGACTGCCACCTTCCGCAAGGACAGGGACTGTGCCAAGGTGTTCTGTCCGTCCGTGACTCACCAAGTGCTCGGGGCATCTTACTTGCTGGAAAAAGTCGCCTGGTTGGCTGCATGATTCTCCTGCTGCCTGGGACCCACCCCGGACTGCGTGGGTTGCCAGGCTGTGAATATCAGGGCAAGGAAATGTATTTAGCTGTTTCGTCTCGGTGTTCTGATAGGTGGGATCTGGGTAAAAGAGCACTGCATGGGGGTCATACTGTCTTGTTCCATTTTCCCCCTATTTCCTGACACATGGTAGGTAATTCCAAAGACCTCACTGGCTTTCCTTCTTGCGATGGTAATTGTAACAAAAGCATGAAAGCCATTCACGAAAACACATGGCAAACCCTGTCCACTCAGAAAGGAGCAATTAGAAGAGAGAGGAAACAGGGAGTTTGGAAGTCCCCATGATGAGAGTTGATCCAGGATTTGGGTAGTAAGTTCGCAGGAAAATAAAAGTAAAGAAATGCTTTCAAGAAATCCTAATACCAGCAGCAGGATCACAGGTAGGACTGGCGTCTTATATTTTTAGACTCTTTAGCGTTCCAAGAAACATAAATGAAATCAACAGATTTTGTTGCTTCTCTCGACTGAGGAAAAAATGTGGCTGATATTTTAAAAGACTGTGAGAGAATAATCTATGGGAAAAGCAAGGCTCAGAGGGTTGCCCAGGAGCTTAAAATCAGGGGAGAAAAACAAAAGGCACAAAACACAAATCTAGCCAGATCGACAAGGTGTATAGCTTTCCAGCATGTGAATACACTGATTAAAAAAAAAAAATTAATTGACACAATTGTACCTTGGCAGCTTAAGGATGGGCTCTCTTACACCACACTCCGCTAATAAGGAACTTTGCAACTTTCAGTCCTGTTCTGACACCCGCTCAGCGCTCAGGATGTCTAAAGCAATGTCGGATTAATTTTTCTGGCCCCTGGCAGCTGGGGTAATTTAAGGCTTCACTGGAGTGGGCAGATCACCACAGGTTGTGCTCTAAATGCTGACTCCAGCCTGATTTTGCTCTGGGCAACATACTGCAGACTGCTTGGAGGGTTTGACCATCAAGATTTAAAATGATCCTTTGGTGTTATTTCCATTTATTACCGGAAGGCAATTTGTTAGGTGGCCTTTCTGGGATGAAGACCTTGTACGGATAACATTCCTGAATTTAATTCTGGACTTCCCTCCACGGGGTGCAGGGAGCGAGGCAGGACTGATTTGGGACTTTCGATGGGGGTGCAGGAGAGTCTTCTACTGCAGCATCGAACAGCACTCAGCTCTGGCCTCCAGAGTTTGCCGAGTGCCAGCAGACGCCCTTGCATGGGCAGCCGTGTCTGGCGGCCACAGAAGTATCTCCATCGAGGCAGCAAAGGCGTGACACACACTGGGGTGGGGGTCCGTAGCAAAATGGTGCTATACCTCAAGGAGGTTGTGTACCCATTGGTGGGGATTGTAGCAGGGAGAGAGGATAAAGATGATGACTTCTGTGTGACAGCCAGCCTCAAATGATGGGAGAAGTGATAGCGTGTCATCTCTGGGCCTCTCCCAGAAGAACTTGAACTTAGGGAACTTTATGAATTGACTGAGACCGGTGTCAGCAAATGGGCGGGCGTCAGACTCAGGGACTTCAGAATGGGGAGACAGCCTGGTGAGCCAGGCGGCGAGATGTGATAGTGATGGACTTAGATGTTGCTTGTTGATCTTGAAGTAACTTGAACGTCCAAGCGAAATGCTCTCTGTATTCTTCATCAGGAAGAAGATGGTTGAAGATCTGAAATTTTAAAATGACATATAAGGGGGAACCCCCCAAAATGGAATTTATTTATAAAAAATTGTGTATTTACTCTTCCATGTTGAAACTTCAGTCGCCTTCCAAGTGCTCTCCGTTTGATGCAATCCACCTATCGAGATGCTTTTTCCAGGGCTCAGAACAGTTTTTGCATTCGTCAGTTTTGATTCATTTTAGTGCTTCTGCCGTCTTTTGTTTCATCTCTTCCACATCAGCAAAACATTTTCCTTTGAGGGCTTTTTTTCAACTGGGAAGCAAAAAAAAAGTCACTTGGGGAGAGCTGGGGTGGATAGGAAGAAGGGTGGGGCATGGGGTTCATGCTGGTTTGGGCCAAAAACTGCTGAACACTCAGCGTGGTGTGGGCAGTGCATTGTCATGAGGGAGGAACCAGTCACTTGTTTGCCACAACTCGGGACGTTTCTTCCACAAATCTTGGTGCAACCTTCTCAAAAGTTCCAGATAAAAACTTTGATCGACCATTTGCTCTGGAGGCGTAAACCCTGAGTGTCCTACAAGGGGCCCACCCTCCAAAAAGATAATCCCGGCTTATTTTTGGGTCCCTCCTCATAATTCCTTTAAAATAGGGGTCTGTTTAAACTCTAATCAGTCATTCACACACTAGTGTAAATAAAAGTTCTCAAAATAAGTTTTGGTAAAAAGAGAAAAATAAGGAGCCACTATAAATGCTGTTGGGGAAGTGGTTATCACTGGGGAAAAACTTCGGCCACAGTTGAATCCCAAAGGCTCCAAAATCTTTCTTTGGGATAAAGCCCTGGGCCTGCTCTGCTGTGCTATTTCTCCAGCAGATCTTCTTTCTTTTCTTTAAAAAAAATTTTTTTTAAGTCGGGGTCTCACTCTGTCACTCAGGTTGGAGTGCAGTGGCATGATCGTGGCTCGCCACACCATCAACCTCCTGGGCTCAGGCCATCCTTTTGCCTCAGCCTCCCGAATAGCTGGGACTACAGGCACGCACCACCCCACCTTAATTTTTTGATTTTTTTGGAAAGATGAAGTCTCACTGTGTTGCTCAGGCTGGTCTCGAACTCCTGGGCTCAAGTTATCCTCCCACCTTGGCTTCCCAAAGTTTTCGGATTACAAGCGTGAGCCACCATGCCTGCTCAAGGCCTATCTTTAATTTCATCCCCAAATTTATGAGAGAACAAATCTATTCAAATCTGTCTTTCTTAAACTCTCATATTACACTATAATCCTTATTATTCCTTTTAGTTTCTGTATGTTGTTGTTTACATTCTATTTTTATTTGCTTTATTGAGGTGTAACTTATGATCATAAGTGTTATCCATTTTAAGTGTGCAATTCAATATTAGTGGTAGCATCATGGAATTAGACAACCACTACCACAAATCCAGTTCTAGAACATTTTTATTACCCCAATAAGGGCCTTCATGCCCATTTACCGTTCATGCTCATTCCCTGAGTTACCTTTGTTATGGGAAATGGGAGCTCAAGACTTTTTTCACATTCTTCAGAGAAGTCAGTTTTAGAGAAGGTTGGCCTTGAGTTCTGGCATGGGGAGGGTCTGAGTCCTAATCCTAGCTCTCCCACTGAGCATTAGTGGGTTCATCTCATCACTCTAAATGTCAGTTGTTTGCCTGAAAAGTGTGATAAGTAATATTTACCTTGCAGGACTATTCAGATGACTAGAGAGGACATGTGTGAAGGGTCTGCCACCTAGTAGTGTCCAGTGAAATGATGAAACTGCTTCACAAATACACAGGAGTGGATTAGATATAGGGACTGAATTCCGAAGTTTATGATGTTAGTATTTTGCAACATCGTCAGCGCAATGGGGCAGGAAGGAGAAAACACGATTTATTTGTAACAGATATTGTCTGTTTTTAAAAATCAAATGCATTTTAAAAACGTAATTTCTTTTGATTCACATTACTCTTTCTCCCCCCTTTTAAAACCACGCAGAGATTTGGGAGAGCTCTTTCCAAAGAGCTTTTCCAAATGGCTTGACCCCCCTTACCCTCTCCCAACTCAACTCTTGTCTCCTGCACTTTAGACTTGCTTTCTCTTGAAATGGATTTGGAAAAAGAACAAGACTCTGGCTTCAGCTTTTCAGAGCCTGGTAGTGATTTTCTGCCCTGGTATGAAATTTAAAACCCTTAGGGTACAGTTGCCATTTCCTGTGGGATGTTCCACTTCTGTGTTCTGGTCTCGTATTTGTTGCCATAGGAGTCAAGATCACAATAAGTTGCTGCATTGCTCTGTGCTGTCGACGTAGTGTCATCCCGATGGATGACGCAGGAGGAGTTCAGTCACTGGCTGGGTGCCCATGGCTGGCGACCTGGAAAGCTAAACACTAAACGCCACTAGGGGGCACCTCTCCCCCACAGTCTGCCCAGGGTCCTCAGTTGGGAAGAGAGCTCTGGGGGAGGGTTTGCTTCAGCACTCCTCCTCTTCCTCCCTGAGGGACACCAGGGGAGAGGAGCTCCCTTATTCTCAAACTCTACCACCCTAGCCCATCCCCACACGGGGTCAGCTTCCCAAGTGAACTCTCTGCCACTTTGAATTTTGAGATCCCTCCATGACTTCTTCCTGGGGAAGGGTTAAAAAAAAAAAATCTGCTTCACCGGAATCACCAGAGGTGTTTGCTAAGGAATTCTTGAATTTCATTCCCTAGACAAAGTGAGTCAGAATCTGAGAATGAAGTTCAGAAGTCTGCATTTCCAACATGCTCTCCAGATGATTTTAATGCACATCAAAGTTAGGGCCCCGAGAAGCTAGGCTGCTCTTGGAAAACACTCTTTTTTAAATCAGCTTTTCCCCTCAAAATCAAACCCAAAACCAAAACAGAAGTTTTCAGAGCAACCAGAATATACCCTCTGCCAGGTCTCCAAGTTCATCCTAATCCTCTCTGTGGGGAGAATAGGGCTCCCATCTCTGCCAGCGTTCAAGGGACCCTCAAGGACGACTTTGAACTTCAGAAGTGCGACTTCAGAAAAGCAGTGTTGAGATATTGATATTAGTTAGGAGGTGTAAATCATTTCTTTAAAAGAAATGAACTTTATATTGGTTTCCTAGGGCAGCGGTAACAAGTAGCCACATACTGGGCGGTATAAAACAACCGAGACTTATTCTCTAAAAGTTGTGGAGGCCAGAAGTCTGAAATCAAGGTGTTGGCAGGACCATGCTCTCTTAAAAGCTCTGGGAAACAATTTGTTTCAGGCCTTTCAGCTTTTGGAGTTGCCAGTAATCTTGGCGTTCCTTGGTTTGCAGCTGCATAAACTCCCATCTCTGCCTCCATGGACACATGGGATTCTTCTCCTGTGTGTCTCTGTCTTCTTTTCCTTTTTCTTTTATTTATTTTCTTTTTGGGTCGAGGTCTCACTCTGTCACCAACACTGGAGTGCAGTGGCACTGAGTAGCTGGAACTACAGGTGTGCGCCACCACGCCCAGCTGATTTTTTGATGTTTTTGTAGAGGTGAGGTCTCACTCTGTTGCCCAGGCTGGTCAAGCAATTCTTCCGCTTCGGCCTCCCAAAGTTCTGGGATTACGGACGTGAGCCACCACTCCTGGACTTCTCTTTTTATAACATCAGCCATATTGAATTAAGACTCACCCTAATGACCTCATCTTAACTTGATTACATGTGTAAAGACCTTATTTCCAAATAAGGTCACGTATCCTTTTGGGGGACACAGTTCAACTCCTAACAGACTCCTATCATTTCCTACAACCGAGGTATCTTTTAAGTCTCCAAACCTACCTAGTAGTAAGGAAAAACTAAATTTAGTTCAGTCCAATGAACTCAGTCCAATTCAATGATTTAAATAGATTATTCATTCTCTGCAGGCATGACTCAAGATGAGTGCCTAGTCTTTCTTATTTCCTCCTTCTTTTCTTTATACCTCTATAAAATGATAGCTAGAGGTTTTGGGGATTAGGCTTCTATGACTTCATGGTCATAGAGGAAGGGGCTGACTCATTTTGTCCCTGCATGCTGGCTGGTCTTGGCTGCAGAATGATAGTCCCGATCTGTTCTGGTGATTGTTTCCACTGAAATAAGATTGGTCCAATCTGACTTTTTGGGATTAAATGCTGGCATTCTCTTCTGGAGTTCAAGGATCTTGGCCATTAGTTGCAGAAAGCTAGAAACCTTTTTCTCATTCCCAAGACTTGCTTTCAGGCTATTATTTTATTTTTCAAAAAAAAGTACAAGAAAATCAGCTTTGAGATACAATACTGATCAACAATCTCTCTGTTTCTGGTGGCACTCAATCCTACATCCTGGAGAAAATGACCCTCATGGGCTAGTCTCTATTTTCAAGGCACCAAGATATAAGGACAAATAAAACCATGTGATATATCAGTTAGTTTTTGCTGTGTAACAAATCATCCCAAAGTTCAGTGGCTTAAAACAGGGGTTGGTGAACTATGGCTCACAGCATGTTTCTGTAGTGCCTACAAGTTAAGACTAGCCTTACATGTGTAAAGTGTTTTTTAAAAAAAGACGATATACATCAGAGACCTTATACATCAGAGATCTTCTGTGGCCTGTGAAGCCTAAAATATTTACTTCTGGCTCTTGATGAAAAACTTATGCTGGCCCTGGCTTAAAACAGAAAGCACGTATTATTGCCCACAAGTCTCTGGGTTCTTCAGCTTCTGGGTGGACTCCTTCATGCATCAAAGCCAGCTATGGGTCAGATAGGCAGCTCAGCTGATCTTGGCTGGCCTTTCTTACCTGTTAAGGGGTTGGCTGGCTGTAGGTTGACCCAGGATGACCTTAGCTGGGACAAATTGAATCTTGTCTTTGAGTTCTCATACCCTGTAGCAGTTTAGCCTGGCCTTGTTTATATGGTGGAGGTAGAGGTAGTGTCTTGAAAGGGAGCAGAAATGAGCAAGATCTCTTGAGGCTGGACTTGAATTTGATACACCTTCACTTCTGCAACATTTCGTTGGCCAGAGATTCCAGCCTAGATTCCAGGCTGAGGAAATAGATTCCATCTCTTGATAGAAGGAGCTTCATGTTACATGATAAAGAGTATGAATAATCAATCTGCTGCATATGGTTTATTATTTTTAAAATATTATACTAGTAGCAAAAAGATAATTTTATATATCTATTAATATTTTCCCCAAGTGGTCTCTGTAGTCTTAAAAGCCACCTGTGTAGAAGCAATTTTGACTTTATTTCGAGCCTATTAGGAACTTTTGTGCCTTCTGAATAGAACTTCTAGGTTCTAAAGCCCTGGAGTTAAGATTTTTAAAATTTCATACTAGTGCTGTTTTCTTTCCCCTTCAGTAACATTTTCTCTTCCTTTTCCCAGATGCCCCCACCTGAAGACAGGTTAGTTTTGTTTTGTCAATTTTATAATTAGCAATAATTACTGTTTTCCCGTCCCTTCCGTTCATAACTTCTGAAATCTGAGATGGTTTAGGGATTCCTCAAGGGAAAATTTCCAGATACATCTCTACCCACTTATCTCCCCCAGGGTGTTGCTGTGAGGAACTTCATTCCAGGAGATTTTTTTTTTAAACTTCTAAATTAGCGCCCAGGAGAATCATCTAGAATTTCATCTCAGTCAACTATGAGGTGAGTTCACCACCCAATGTCCCTCAACCCAAGCTTCAAACGCTGTGACTCATCTTCCCCTTTGTTGGAAGTCCCACGACTTTTGCTTGATGCTGTTTTAAGAGGGAAATCAAGCAAACCACAAAGATCCCCATCATTGACTCTTAGAGTCTGAAGGAACGTCCAGCCTTTCTCTGATATACCACACTATCACCTTTGAGAAGTAACTGACCAACCTCTTCTTGGCTGCCTCCCTTGTCTAGCATCTTATAACCTATGAAGACAGTTTTGACCACTGTAGACTCTGTATATAGCTACAAAATACTCTAAGAACTGTCTAGATCATGGTAGCCACTGATTTTCAAAGCACGATGTAGGGACCAGTATCGAGTTGGCAAAATAAGAAAACCAAACAATCTGGGGCCCGCCTGTGGGAATGGTGGGACCCACTCTGTCAGAGAAATGCTGTGCTCTTGAGTATTCTTTCCAAATTCCATTTGTAAAAATCAAGCCCTTCCCAAAGCTCTGAAAACGAAGACTGGACTGCGAATTCCTTGGTGGTTTCCCTAAAAGGCAGGAGGCTAGTGGAGGGGATGGGTGTGTGTGTGTTGAGGACAGGGCCTTCTTGCTGCATCATTCTGTGGCAGAAAGTCCCCAGATGTGGGGAGAAGGAGAGACAGTCTGGGGTCAGGGGGATGAAGGGAGCTTTGCTCACTGGGAAGAGGCTGGTTGTATGGAGAGGCTCCACCTAAATGGTGTGGGGCTTGGTGGGTTTGAAAAGTAATTACTTTCAAGGTTGCCATGTGTGACAGATTATAGATTACCGATTAGCCAATATCTCATCTCCTCTTCTTCCTTATCAATTGAATCCCATTTTGTTTGGGGAAGCTCTGTGCTTAACTAACAGCACCCGCTTTCCCAGATTCCCTTGCAGCTGATGGTGGCCATGTGAAGCAGACAAGGCTGATGAGATGTGAGAGGACATCTGCTGGGAATTGGGGAAAAGCTTTGCTTTCTTATCACGGGTTCGACCGCTTTTTCCTCTCCCCTTCCTTCTTTTTCTTTTGAGTTGGAGTCTCACTCTGTCGCCCAGACTGGAGTGCAGTGGCTGCTCCCGGCCACCGCAGTCTCGACCCGCTGGGCTCTGGTGATCCTTCCACCTCAGCATTCCAAGTAGCTGGAACTACAGGCGCGTGCTACCACACCCGGCTAATTTTTTGATTTATTGTAGACATGAGGTTTCATCAACTTGCCCAGGCAGGTCTCGAACCCGCGGGCTCAGGCATTCCACTCACCTCAGCCTCCCAAGGCGTGGAATTACAGGCTGAGCCACCGAGCCCGGTTCCCCTTCCTCCTCTTCTGCCTATCATGTGGATGTAAATCCAGGGGATGCAGTGTCTCTATGGCAACCACAAGGCAGCCAGCCTGGATGGAAGTCCACACCCTCAGGATGCATGCCCTGGGCAGCTGCACCAGCTTGGGACTGCTTTCTTGGGCTTCTGCTGCATGAAAAATGAAACCCTTGTATGTTTAAGGAAACATTGGTTGATTTTTTTCTTGTTTCTTTTGCCCAACAAATAACTCACTGATTGTCTTAGTCTGTTCTATGCTGCTCTAGCAGAATACCGAGAATGGGTAATTTATAATCAACAGAAATGTATTGGTTCACCGTTCTGGAGGCTGGGAGTTTCAATATCAGGTGTTGGTATCTGGCGAGGGCCTTCTTGCTGCATCATTCTGTGGCAGAAAGGCAAAGAGAAAGCCCACTCTCAAAAGCCCTTTTATTAAGGCATTGCACCCACCTGTGAGGATGGAGCTCTTAAAGGTCCTACCTCCTGGTATTGTTATGTTGGTAATTAAATTTCAACACACGTTTTGGAGAGGAAAATATTCAGGACACAGCACTGATGTGGAACATACACTATTCAGTGTGGCTTCTTGACCACTCTTGTGTCTTAGAATGATACCTGAGAGTCAAGGGTTGGCATCAGGCCTGGGCAACCGCAGGAGTGTTCTCTAAGTATTGTTCTGTGAAAACTGCAGTTAAGACAAATGAGGGATGTTGTGTCCGTGAGGTCCCTGATTCGAGGACTTCATTTGAGCTGAGGGAGCTGTGAGTTGGTATTCAGACCCTGGGCCTACAGGACTGGGGTGATAGAAACAATTGGTGAGAAACCAAAGTGCTCTGTGTTTAATTTACCCCTATAACTTGGTCCTCACCCACAGTAGCTGTGCATGTCCTAGTGGATGAGGGGGTCAAAGGAAGCCCTTGGGTGGCTGCCGGGCTTCTCCACGACCTGGAAATGTCGCATCTGCTGTATCTTTGGTTTTGTAGCCTTCCAAAGTGCTGAGTCAGCACAGTCCTAGGTGAAAGCTTGTTTATGTTTTGTGAGTCTGTTTGCCAACTCAGATCCATAACGACCTCTGTGCCAGACGGAGACCTAAGAGATTTTATCAAGACTAATTAGCAACATCTTATTTCTCCATTTACAACAATTATTTTCTTAACCTTGTGTGTGGTCTCTTTGTGTTGCCTCAAATACACGTATACACACACACATACACATAAAGGATAGATGCTAGGCCAAGGTGCAAATAATTTCAGTAAGTGCAAGTATAAAGCCTTCCTCATCAGTGGTGATTGCCACCTGTTCAAACCTCCAGGGTGGGCGCTCCAGGAAGAGTTGACGTGAGTCTGCATGGTGAAGGGCCACTCTACCATAGTGGACAGAGCGTTAGCTCTGAAATCCGAGAAGAGAGTGGGCTTTGAAGTTAAGGAGATCTGAAATGAAACCCAGTTGCTACCACCAGAGCTTTGAGGTCTTGTGGAATTGAGCCATCTTCCTGAGCCTCGATTGCCTTATTTATATATTGGGACTAAGGTTCTATACAGATGTAATAAAATAATACAGATATAAAGTCAAACATAGTCCTGATCCAGGCACAGCTACAGCCTTCCCCCAATGTTAGTTTTCTTACTTCTTTCAAGTCTGTAATAATAATAATAGTAATAATAATAACAACAACAATAACAATAACAACAGATTGGGCATGGTGGCTCATGCCTGTAATCCCAGTACTTTGGGAGGTAAATGCGGGGGAATTGCTTGAGCCCAGGAGTTCGAGGCCTGGCTGGGAAACATAGCAAGACCCCGTTTCTACAAAAATAAAAATTAAAAAACAGCTGGCTGTGGTGGTGCATGCCTGTAGTCCCAGCTACTTGGGAGGCTGAGGGGGGAGGATAGCTTGAGTCCAGCAGTTCAAGGCTGCGTTGAGCTATGGTTGCATCACTGCTCTTCAGTCCGGGTGACAGAGACCTTGTCTTTTAAAAAACACAACAACAACAACAACAATATTTATGCCTAGATCAGTGCCGTGTTTCCTACTTAAGGTGCAGTGGCCTTAGGTGTGTGGACTCCAAAATCAGACCACTGGGTTCGAATTTCTTGTTGTGTACCTCAGGAGCTGAGTGACTTTGGGCAACTGATTTAACTTCTTTAAGGCTCATCTGATTCATCTATAAAGTGGAGAGAGTAACAGTAATACTTCATAGGATTTTTGTGACAATTACAGAGGTGAAAGTAAAGTGTCCAGCACAGTACCTGGCATATATTGAAGGCTCAGGGAATGGCTAAAAAAAAAAAAAAAAAGAATGTTTTTAAGAGCTCAGGTTTTCCCCAGGTTAGGAGCACCTGAGGCTGACCGAGCCAGGCCTCTCAGCCAAGCCTCCGGAAGTAGAACTTTTTCTGTGCCCGGTATTGTGCTCAGCTCTGGGGATACAAAGCATGAATGACACGTAGCTTCCACTTCTGATTTCAAGGAGCTCAGACTGTGTGATGGTGTTCAGGAGGTGAGACTATTGAGGTAGGTTCCCAGGCTTTGAACACCCCCAACTGTTTGGATTTCTCTCTCCCCGAGAACAGGGACGGGGTCCCTGAATCTGAGTGGGTAGCTTCCTGTGACCAGGTGGTAGAAGCCAGAGATGGATCCATCACATCTTGTCTGCTGTTTTCCATCTCTGCTGCGCCCATTGTGTTCTTGCGAGGTTCTCTCCCTCACAGATTTATGTAACTTATCACCACAGTCACGTCTGTGTGTTTTGTTGATGCCATTTAAATTCTGTTACTATTTAATACCAAGAACATCTAAAAAGAACATTTTGAGGGACTTGAAAAATCCAATTGGCCTCTTGGTAATTTGATTTGTAGGAAATAGGAGAAGATAGTATTCTGAATTAGAGTGCTTTTAAATGAATCATCTTTGCTTTCTTGTACAGGCAATAGATGGGCTCCGATTGGGAGCCCTGTTAATCTCTCATTAGATGGGAGATGCAGTCTTTGTCGGTTAGGAAAAGCTCAGCTGTGTGTGGCAGAAAATCCAAAATAATAGTGGCTTAAACAAGATGGATGCTATTTGTCGCCCATGAAAAAGAAATGTGGAGGAGACAGTTTATAGCTGAAAGGTGGCTCTGTGAGATCGCCAGGAACCATACTCCTTCCATCGCCTTGTGTCATTCTTAGAGCATGGAACAAAGGATAGCCCAGATGCCACCATCCATGCCAGCATTCCAACCGTAGGAAGGGGAAGTGATAAGAGGAGAGCTTTCTTCTTTGAAGATATTTTCTAGGAGTCCTACATCACACTTTTGCTTTCATACCACTGGCCAGTACGTAGTCACATGGCCACACTTACCTGCAAGGAAGGCTGGGAAATTTGATCTTTATTCCAGGTACCAGGAACCCAGCTAAAATAGTAATGGAGGAGAGAATGGATACTGGGGCTTACCCAGCAGACTTTGCAACACCTTTTTTAGAAATGCAACCATGCCCCCTTCTCTACTAGTGAATTCTCTACTAGGGTTTGGGGTCATGTCAGGGAGCAGTAGCAGAGGAATCCTTAGTATAGATGAAATTGCACAAAGAAGACATATGGGACTAGGAAAAAAAACCCTAAAGAATTGTGGAGTAGAGTTGAAGACAGAATTGGCCGGGAGTGGTGGCTCACATCTGTCATCTCAGTACTTTGGGAAGGCCAAGACAGGAGAATCACTTGAACTCAGGATTGAGACCAGCCTGGGCAACACAGCGAGACCCTGAATCTGCAAAAAATACCAAAAAAATTAGCTGGGTGTGGTGGCGTGTGCCTGTAGTTCCAACTTCTCGGAAGGCTGCAGAAGGATCACTTGAGCCCAGGATGTTGGGGCTGCAGTGAGCTAGGATAGTGGCACTCCAGCCTGGGTGACAGAGTGAGACCCTGTCTCAAAAAAAAAAAAAAGTTGAAGACCCTTTGGAAATCGTCTATGACTATAGGTCAACTGTCTTATTTTACCTAAAACGTTACTAAGGGCCAGAAATGATAGTTGACTCACTGTGTTGAAGTCATCAAACCCACACTCAGATCAGATGATTGGATAGAAAGTTTCACAGAACTCAGAAAAAGCATTATAATCGTGGTAACAGTTTATTGGGGTTAAAGAATACAGATTAAAATCAGCACAATAAAAGAGTTCTTCGAGAAGTCTGGGAAAAACCAAGTGTGAGCTTTTAGCTACTCTCTCTGCATAGTGTTGAATCCATCCAGCTACCATGTGTGACAACACACATAATTTTGCCAACCAGAGAAGCTCACCTGAGCCTTGGTGTCCAGGGCTTTACTGAGGGGGTCAGTCACGCAGGTGTGTAGCACCCAGTGTCTCCCACTTGCCCCTTTTCTAATAATAGAACCTAGGTACTGGGTTCCTAGGTACCTGAAATAAAGAGGTCAAACTGATACAAGCTGATACAACAGGGCATATCATAAATCACATTTTAGCATAAACAGTCCAGTGCAGCCCAAGGCCTCAAGTGTATGGGGACATTCTTATCATGCAGGATATTCCAAAGGCTCAGAGGTTATTTCCCAGGAGCTGATCAAGGGCCAGTCCTTCAGATCTTTAGGATGTGTGGGGTTTGGGCAACCCAGGCCTGCTGAGTTAACCCTTTATTGCGCACCTGTCCAAAGCCACACCTCTATGACAGAGCCAGGCCCAGAATGTTCATCTTCTTGGAAACCATCAAAGGCAACTGGAATGAGTCAGCTTGCCCATGGCAGCAGCAGGTCTCCAGTGCTCAACTCCTGACCTCCATCCAGTCCAGCAACAGGATTAAGAGCCTGACTTGGGACACATTCTCGCGTTCACGTTGGCTCTGTCACATAGGGGCTGGCTATAAGACTTTAAAGGGTTACCTAACCTCTCATCTGTAATGATGAAGAAAAACAGTACTCTCATCTACTCATAGAGTTACTGTGAGAGTTAAATATGTTATAAACGGTATATCTATATGTACTCCATGAATGGAAGCTATTATTATTAACACGATTCTCCGCGTTCTGTTGCTGTTCCTCAAAGTCCCTTCTGATGTCTGTAGAAAGCCCTGGAGCTGGCTGAGAACCTTGCTGTTTGCGAACACTCAGCCAAGGCAGGGTCTCCTGGAGAAGGTCAACCCCCAGCAGGGAGCTGCTGAGGACATTTGGCGGGCCACCTGCATCACAGGAAACTGAAGTCCCGTCTGTATTTGACATTGCCCGTGTCACGGAATTCCCATCACCACTCTAATTCGGTTTTCAGGAAGGCAAAGCTACCCCGCATAAATTGCTTTTCATCTGTTATTAAAGTGAGTGCTCACTTGATATCTTCTCACTTCCAGAATCATCTCGGATAAACCTTGCCTCTGAGGGCATCCTCTGCGATGCTTCAGCGTTCTCTATGTTTCTCCAGAGAAAGAATTCCCAATCAGTTTTTGTTGCTTGTTCGGTCAAATTCTGCCCTGAAAGGCAGGAGCAAAGGATTCTGGGATACCCTCCCTTATTTGTCAATATTAAGCTGTGCAAGTTTGGAGACGTAATTGGACTTCTCTGGGTTTTGGTTTCCTCCTGTCTAAACTGAGGGATGAGGGGGAGATGGCTGCTGTGGTTTCTTCCACCTCTAGGCTTAGGTGCTGGAGGTGAATGTTTAGTTTGTGTCTCAGGCCATTCAGTTGTCCCAATTGTACATACATCGTGTGTGTGTGTGTGCGTGTGTGTGTGTGTGTGTTTCTGTGCATGGGCATGGGTGACTGGGAGACGGGAAACAGCAGGGATTCAGCTGATGCTGTTTTTTTCCCCCCGGATTTTATGTTGCTGAGCAATCCTGAATCATAAGCCTGTCAAAGAGGAAGCTGTTTGTGTTTGGGGTGAAAATCTCTCAACTTCCGCTCTGCCTGCTCCCCAGGCTGTTAATGGATGGGCCACAGGAGAATCACTAACATTTTGGAAGTTTTGGGGTTGCCTTGGGACAAAGACCCTTAAGCTGATCACTTCCCTGACGCTCTCCTGAGAAGGCAAGATTGAGTCTTAACCAAGGGCTGGGACTTTGGACATATAAAGGGTGTGCTGGGTGGTGTTTAAGAAGAGATGGACCCCAGGAAGAGGAAGACTTGACCCCTGTCTCTTCCTTCTCTTCCCCTTCTACCCCTCCCTCCCAGGGCTGCGTTTTTCAGGTCCCTCTCCCCTTCCCCTCCTGGCTTCCTTCTGCCTGGGTCCTAAAATTCTAGAGGTGGGTGTCACCAGCGCTCCTGAGCTGCAAGGGGACTGCTGCCTCAGCTGTCCCGCTCTGCCCACGAAGCAGGTACCCTCTCTCAGGCTTCTTTTAAAAGCGTTTTAAAAAAGGAAACAGACGCTCCCTACCAAGCCTGAATAGCAGCATTTCTATCATCTGTTGTCATGACAGGGGCTGACATGAGAGCAGCCCCGGCGATGGGGCTGACAGGTTGATGGGTTTAATTTCTGTGCAAAGAGATTTCTGCAAAGAGGCAGCTGCCAGGAACGCACCACTGGCGGCTGGGGAGGAAGACGGGGGAGGCAGGCAGGAGGTGGGGGTCTCATGATGCAGCCCAGGGTGGCAGCAGCCCAGCGTGGCCTCCCTGATAAGTACTTCACCCAGTGACGCTGTCACTGATCTCAGACTCTCCATGGACTTTCTCAGCACCCGCCCAGCTCTCGGCTCTCGCTCTGGAGTGGCTAGTCGTTGGTCTCTGTCTGAAAAATGGAGGCAGAAATCAAGTAAGTTGCTGAGAGATGAGGAAGTTGATCAAGATGGCAAAGGAGCCTGCAATCCCTGTTCTTGGTCCTGGGTGCAAATCACTGTGAAAATCAGAGCGAGGACATCCTTTCGCATCCTTGCACTCCTAACCCCACGCAGTGTTCTTTTGTGAGGTCGCAATGCATGCCCAGGGAATTATTGCCAGAGGGATAAAAATACAAAAGCAAGGCAGGAGTCCCTCCTCCAGGCTCAGAGCTTCTGTTTCTGGAACCTTCTCTCCATGATGGCCTGTGAGACCTAACGTGCAAGGGATTGTCTGGCATCCCTCCACCCTTCTCCATTTCACAGGCAGGCTTCCTATTTTGCTCCCTTCTGAGCCTCGTGGATTTGGGAGGCCCATGAACAAGCATCATCTATTCATTCCACCTACATTAAGTTGTGCTGCATGCTAGACATGTATCAAGTGTTCGAGCCCCAAGGCTGCGTTATTCATGCTTCTTGCCTCTCAGGATTGGCACATCTGGTAGGAGAACTAACACGCCAAGATGATCTTTGGAAAAGGCAAATTAAAGACCATCTCACACACCCCAGATTGGCTAAATTTAAAAAGACTGAATACATTAAGTGTTGTTGAGGAGAGAAAGCAACCAGATCTCTCACACACTGCAGATGAGAGGGCAGATTGATACAATTACTTGGAAAATAATGTTTGCATTATTTAATGGAGAGGAATATGCATAGATGCTATGACTGAGCAATTCTATCATTAGGTAAACACCCAGGAGTCATTCTTTCATATGTACTCACAGCAGCAATGTATAAACAGTAAAGTGCTAGAAACAATATAAATTCTATTAAGAAAAGAATGAATAAAAACATTTTGGAATACCATACAGCCATGCAAATGAATGTGAAACAAGTCACAGAATAAACATGTTGACCTTGACTTTGTTTTCACCTTTCACAAAATTGAAAAACAAAACATCATAGATCTAAATGTAAATTACAAAGCCATAAAACTTCTAGAAGTTAATATAGAAGAAAATCTAGGTGACGGTGGTTTTGGTGATGACATTTTAAATGCAGTACCAAAGGCATGATCCATGAAATGGAGAATTGATAAGTTGGATGTTATTAAAACTAAAATTCTACTCTGTGAAAGATGGTGTCCAAGAATGGATTTACAAGCCACAGACTGGGAGAAAATACACAACACTTATTTGATAAAGAATTTTATCCAAAATATACAAAGACTTACTTCTTAAAAATAAGAAAACTAACAATCCAATGAAAAGGTTGGCAGAGAGCGGAAGGAACACCCCACCAAGAAGATATAGAGATGATAAACTGTCTTATGAAAAGTGTTCCGCATCACATGTCATCAGGGAAAGACAAAGTAAGACAACAGTGAGTGCCACCACACACCTGTTAGCTTGTCTACAGTTCACAACACTGGCAACACCAGACACTGGCCGAGGATGCGGAATGATAGGCATTCTTGTTCATTGCTGGGGGGGATGCAGAATGGTACCGCCACCAGGGAGACAACTTGGAGGTTTCTTACAAAGCTAAACATGACATGGAAGCTAGGAATATGTAGATCATGAAGACCTCAATTTTGATCCCTACCTAATTCCTACAATAGACCTTAAGTCAGGAGAGCTAGAACTACCTGAAGTCGATCACTGGTTGGTCTTACCTGTGGAAATATGATTTCGTATGTTAATCGCATCTAAAGACGTGTTACTTTCATGTGCTACTTCCTCATGAGACCTAAAGACATTGGCCATGGCCACCATGCTTTCTTAACTTTGGCCCCCTCCCCTACTTTGGGAGGTGAATTTCCACTCTGTCTTTCTAAGTTACTTTCGAAATAAATTTTGCTTGAAAAACTTAAAGAAAAAAAGACATATGCCATTCTAGGACTTTCATTTTGTTTATTTTTTAAATGGTGATAATTAACATCTATTGATCATAACATTATCCTTTTATTTATACTTAATTTTTTAAAAATTTAGAGTTGTAGGGTACATGTAAGGCTTTACTATATAAGTTAGGTTGCGTGCAGGGACTGTTTTTATTTAAAGGTCAAAACTGACAAATTAAGCTACATATATAGTAAATACATTTTTAAAAACAGCAAGGACATGTCAGCCACGAGACTCAGGTTAGAGTATAACTTGGTAAGTTTTGCTATATGCACGCAATCAAGATTCTTGCAGGTCACCCACAAAAGTTTCTTCCTGTCCTTTACAAGCCCCCCTCCCACCCCTCCCAGCCACCGACCTCCTCCCTTCAGGTGCCGGGTACATCACTGATCTAACTTCTAACTCTATGGATAAGTCTGCATTTTCAGAAATTGTATGCAAATAGAATCATACAACATTTTCTCTTTCTTATCTTGCTTTTTTCATTCAGCACAAGGATTTTGAGAATATTCATGTCGCAGTATATAGCAATAGTTCATTTCCTCTTATTTTTTATATTTCAAATCTTGTTTTGTGTTTTTATTTGTCGTGGTTTTAAAAAAAGATTCCTATACAATGGATTTTTAAAGAAAAAATGAGATTCTGTTATTTTCTTGAATTAAGAACCATCAATTGTTAAACACAGTTTTTCCTGTGCCCCCAAGAAAGAAAATAATGCCATTAAACGGTGTGACAATACTTTAAAATTACTTATGTATTATTTATTTATTTTAGGGTTATGGGGTACATGTGAGGATTTACTATATAAGTAAATTGCATGAAGGCAAGTTCTGGGTTTCTGGTGAGCTTTCTCACTAACAGTGGACATGGTACCCAGTGAGTGGTTGTGTGCCCTTACCCCCCGTTCCTTCCCTCTCTCTCTCCCTTAGCAGTGCCCAGTGTCTGTTGTTTCCATCCTTGTGCCCAATGTTTAGGGTCCACTGATGAGTGAGAACATGCGGTATTCAGTTTTTTGTTTCTGTGATAGTTCACTTAGAATGATGGTCTCTAGCTGCATCCATGCATGTGTATGTTTATGGCAGCACTATTCACAATAGCAAAAACATGGAACCAATCCCCATCAAAAGTGGGCTGGACAAAGAAAACGTGGTACACACACATAAAGGAATACTACGTAGCCAAAAAGAAGAACAAAATCATGCCTTCTGCTTCTTATTGTTGAATAGTATTCCACTGTATGGTTATACCACAATTTGTTTACCCACTCGCTTGCTGATGGACACATAGGTTGTTACTAGTTAGTAGCTATTACAAATAAAGCTGCTGTGAATATTACATGTAAGGCTTTGCATGGACATCTGCTTTCATTTATCTCAGGCAGGTATACAGAAATGGAATGGCTGAATCTTATGTTTAACTTTTTTTTTTTTTTAGAAAAGTTTATTTTCCAAAAATATTTTATTTTTAAAGATGTGGGGTGCAATTCAGGATTAGGTATATAAGTGAACATTGTACAGGTAAAATTTGGGCCTCCCTTTGGTCCCCACTTTGCCTGGTTATGATTTTATCTTCCTGTCAACAGGGTATGAGAATTCTGGTTCTTCCACATCCTCATTAGTACTTGGTTTGGTGAGTCATGTTCATTTTTAGCCATTATAATAGGTATGTGGTGGCACATCATTGTAGTTTTGATTTGCATTTCCCAGATGACTCTTAATACTTACCATTTTTTCTGCGTGTCTTCTTTGATGAGGTATATATTCGAATCTTCACTCAATTTTAAAAAAATGCCTTTGTTGTTTTATTATTATTGAGTTCTTAAAGACTCTGGATTTTTACACACTCTGATTTGAAAATGTTTTCTCTTCCCAGTGTTTTTGAGGAGCAGAAATTCTTAACTGTGATGATGACCAACCTATCAATTCGTTCTTTGATGGCTCATACTTTTGAGGTCTTACCTAAGAAATCTTTTCTTAAATCAAGACCACAAAGTTTTTCTAGACGGTTTAAAGGCTTTAAGTTTTACATTTAGACCTGCGATACATTTTAAGTTAATTTTTGGACAAAGTGTGAGGTTTGTTTTTTTTTGTTTATTTTTGTTTTTGCTAATATTCTTCCAGTTATTCTAGCATCATTTATTGAAAAGACTATTCTTTTTCCACCTCTGCAACTTTGCTGAAAATCAATTGCCATATCTGTGTGAGTTTACTCCTAGACTCTGTTCTGTTCTATTCATCTCTTTGTCTATCTGCCAATACTACATTATCTTGTTGTCTGTGTCTATGATAAGTCTTGAAATCAGGGAGTGTTATTCCTTCAGCTTTGTATTTTTTTTCAGGTTTGTTTTGGCTGTTCTAGGTCCTTTGCACTTCCATATGAATTTTAGGTTTAATTTCTTGAGGGTTGAGTAAAACATGTCCTAGTTCCTTTTACATTGGTCTTCTGATTACACGGACTAGTTGATGAGAGAGGAGTTGGCGCCAAGTACACTGGTGGAGACAGAAAGATTTTATCACTAAGTAGGTAAGAGGTACGATGTCATCTGAACTTGTGACAGCCTGATGCCATCAACTTTTGACAAATCGGAGGAGAGTCAAACCTACTGCCCACCTGGGCCAACACAGCTAGGGATGTTCATCCGCGAAATGTTTGGAAGTTCGCCATGTGTCCTATAACCTGGGCGCTTAATAGCACATTCTTCTGCATATTGTCCTAAACATTTTCTCTGTTGTTCTCTTTGAGAGTGTGGTGGTGACAGTACACTGAGAGTCAGAAAGAGTCAGAAAGAGGATCCAGTCTCCACCTCCAAATTCTTGAGTACCTTCTTCAAGGCTATGTCTCCCACGAGAACTTGATGAAGAATGAAGTGGAAAGCAATCTGTCCCTGAGAGTAAGAGAGCCCTTAAACCCAACTTCTCTCTGTCTCCACCAGCATTCTTAGAGAGCTGGGAGAAGGTTAAGGCTCCTCTCTTCCCACAAAGTGCACCTATACATCTGTGCATTGGCATTGAGTGTCAGAGAGCTCAGGGAGGAAGATGTGGATGACATGTGTCTTCTTTTGGCTGTCTCACATCCAAATCCCTCTCTTCTTTGAGTATCCTGGTCTACTGTTGGAGCAATTCTCCATTGTGCATCATCTTGGTGGGTGGGCAATTCCTGGTGACAACCACGCTCTGCTGCCTGCCACCTGCCACCATGAAAGCTGATGGAGGCCAGATCCTTTCTCTGTCTATCCTGTTGGACATATAGGCACATGTTCTAAGATTGGCCTGATGGACACTGGCTCCTGGGAGCAAATGAAGCCAAGATAAAAGGAAGAGCAGAGGGGAGGATCAGAGGTATGGCAGAGACTGGAACGCACCTATCTGTTCATGCATGATGACACTGGTATTCCTTGCATAGTGCTTGCACCATGGAGGGTGCTCAGTCAATGCTCAGTGAATCAGTGCATGGATTACAATAGTCAGCAGATCTTCTTTCTCCTAAGCAAAAATGTTCTAGAATCACTGACTTGTCAAGCTCAAACAGAGCTTGGCTTCCTTTCTTATCTAATTCAAACCTTATATTTTGCTGATAAGTAAACAGAGACCAGGAAAGCTGAGAGACTTGACCAAAATTTTCCCACCCACCCCCAACTCCCCAGGCGCAGGCAAAGTTAGAATCTAAATGTTCAAACTTCCGGCTCATTTTCTTTCAGTTCTCTCTTTATAAAAGTATATTTAGATATTTGCCTATTTAACTAGAAACATAGAGACATACGTATACTAGAACCTTGAAAATGGTGCCATGGAGGACAACCTTGCCACCTGCCAGTATTGAGGAGAGCGTGATTTGATTCGAGGTATTCATTGATAGGGATATGGCTAGTTAAGAGTTCAGTGGATTATATGTGCAGTATTCGTGGGATGCCAAACCCGTATCTAAGGAGGGCTGACTTCATACATGTGGATTCCACAGCGTGGACTGAAGAACTCGATAGTGTGTGGATTTTGGTCTGTGCTGGGGTTCTTGAACCAGTCTCCCAGGTATACTGAAGGAGGACTTTATTTAGGGTGGTTTTCAGGATCTCAAATCATTCTTAAACTTCCTTCATTTTTCTGACCAGAGTTCATTTTGCTTTTCCTAAGTAATTTAGTTGGTCTCTTGGAAATCAGCCAACACCTCAGCTCTTTGAATGGGACTGCTGGGTTTGTGGGTGGTCTTCTTCTAGACTCTAGAGCTAGAGCACAAGTGTGTCAGTTTTCTACACTTGATCTTAGCCAAAAGGCCGAGAAGCGATGTGTGTCAGTTTTCTAAAGTAGTGTGCACTGAATGTAGATTTGCCTCAGCTAATGCAACCTGTTGGAAAAAGACTTTACAGTTAATTGTTAAACAACCTAATGATCAATGTCCATATTTGTCACCAGGCAAATAGAGACACTTCAGAAATGCCTAGCCCTGTAGTTACCTGAGGGCATTGTCACTGGTCTTCAATTAAAAGAAAAATCATCTTCGTTACATCTCCAAGAGGTTTGTAGCAATTTTTTGGAGTTTGGCGCTGGATAGGGAAAGTAAAATCTCAGGTGTTAAAGAATAGACCCCTGGAGACTGTCCTTAGGAGTCTTCAGTGTAAGTATTTTAATTTGGGTCCTTCCAAAAACAGACCCCGAGACAAGGAACTGGGCTCAAGTGGTTTGTTGGGAAGGTAGAATAAGGGAGAGGGTGACAGGAAAGAAGGCACGGCCAGTGCAAGGTGTGATCGAGCGTGAGCAGGTTAGTGCTGAAGACAGCTGGGGTTCGACCTCCTGGGGATATTTGTGAGATTGTGTGAAGCGTACCTCTATTCATCCCATTGCAGGGTGGGGCGGGGGGCGGATTCAGCATTCTCCTCCAAATCTCGTCCTCCCTCGCTTGAAATTGCCACTGAAGCATCAACTCCCTGGCACTTCTGTCTGCAGGTGACGGCCGAGGTTGGCCAAGCAGTGAGGGTGGGACGCCATGGCTTATGCTACACTCAGAGAAAATAGGATCCTTTGAATAGCACTTTCCAGTTCTCCCCTCTGTAAGCATCACCATGACAACCACCACAAAATAGAACACCTAAAGTTAGGAATAATTTAAAATTTCAGGAAATGTGGACGATAGGAGAGAGGATTTACATTTCAACTGGATCAGAAAAGTTTACAGGACAAATTCAATGCGAAGGTTGATTCTCTCGGTCTTTGTGGTCCGTATCTCGGCTGTTCGTGTCTCTGTCAATATCTTGCATAATGACAGTATCATAGCAAACCCAGAAAACTGATTTGGTACGATCCAGTGAGCCTATCTGGATTTGACCGGTTTTACACAGGCTCGTTTGTGTGTATTTTGTTCTAGTGATTTTCTCACCGGTGTAGACTTGTGTGACCACCATCACAGTGAACATACAGGAAAGTTCCACTGCAAGGATCCCTTGTGCTGCCCTTTCATACCACAGCCACTCCCATCCCCCTCCCCCAACCCCAGTAACGATTAATATGTTGTCCATTATAATTTTGTCATTTCAAGAATGTTGTATAAATGAAATCATATAGGTGCAACCTTTTGGGATTTTTCTCCCCCCTACTCAGTCTAACCCTTTGAGATCTATTCAAGCTGTGTGTACATCAGCAGTTTGCTCCTTTAAATTGCTGAGTAGTATTTCGTTGTTTGGATGTGTCAGTTTATATAACCATGCACCTGGAAGGACATGGCAGATGGTTCCTGTTTGGGGTTATCATGAATAAAGATGCAAGGGACATCTGTGTACAGGTTTTTGTGTGGACATGGGTTTCCGTTTCTCTGGCCTAAATGCCCGAGAGTGTCATTGTTAGGTCACAGGGAAAGTGCCTATTTAGTGTTATGACAAATTGTCACACTCTTTTTCGGAGTAGCTTTGCCACTGGAGTAGCTGTACCAGTAATGTACAAGTGACCCAGTTTCTTTGTACCCTTGCCTGCATTTTGAGCTAGTATTCACCTCTTTTGTCTTGTATGGTGGGGGAGGCAGGGAGATTGTCTTTACTTTGGTTTCAGGACAGTGTTGTGGCTGAGAACTTTACAGAAAGTTAGACCCGTTCTCATGCCACCTGGATGGCATCTTTTATAATTCTTACTCTTTTGTTTTCTGACTGCCTCTTTTTAAGTTGAAACAACAGTATATGTGATAAGTTGTAATAGATGAAAGCATTTCACATGACTAATTTCCCTCAGGTTAAAAAATAAAGGGCCAGTTTCCAATCTGTAGAGATAAATAAATGACTCATGGAGCCTGAATCAACATGGAAGGACGGAAGAGGGGAGGACATGAAGAATGGAAGAAACCTGAGAAAAATGACCAGAGAAGTCCATGATTCATAGGATGGAATGAATATTAGAACAATATGTGAAATAGACTGTTTCAGAATACACAGTAACAAAAAGAAATGAACTCGTAGTGACAGTGGGCTATGACCTACTTTAAGGGACCTATTAGAATCTCATAATTTGGTCCAGAAGAATGTGAGCCATCATTGGTTTAGATGTCATCTTAGAGATGATGCTATAGCTTTAGAAATGAGGTAACTGATACCCAGATCAATGACATTGCTTGCCCAAAGCCACACTGGGACCTGACTGCACACAGGGGCCAGAGCTGCATGCACTGACAGCCCGTACATTAAAAAAGTATTTTGAGCTTGACCCATGACAGGTATTCTCACGTCACGTCATACCCGGCATTCCTGAACATGTCACCCTGTTCCAAGTTGGACATGTCTAGGTGGTCCACTTCTCTGTACCTGCCTGAGCTTTCGGAGCACGGACCCTGGAGGGTAGGGGAAGCATCTCTGTGCAGAATCACGGGGTTTCTTGTTTCCAAACTTCCTCTTGTGCTCAGAAGTAAAAAGGAGAGCCGGCCGTTTAAAAAAACAGATTAACCAGAGCAGGTTTTAAAATAGCAAGACTTAAAGTGATTCAACGTTAATTGAATATTGAGTAAGAGGTAGGGAGTTAATTGAATGAGTGAGCTTGGGGTTTCAGATAATTTTTTCATGATGTGAAGGAAATTATTACAGAGTTGGATGCAGATCAGGGGAGAGTGGCGGTGTGATCTTTGGAAGCAGTAAATGAAAGCCATTTAGTTTGGTGGGAGAAACACAAGCCTGTCGGCTTGTTTGTTTTTCCTTTCAGCTTATAAAATTCTATTTTAAAAAATCCAGCATTTAAAAAATTGTTATAAAAAGTTACATGTTATCTGAAGAAAATTTAGAAACCACAGACAAGCAAACAAACAAAAAAAGTCAAAATAAATATTATCCAGGATCTCGTTATAGATACCACTGACATTTTATCCTATGGCCTTTTAGTCTTTTTGTGAGTACAGTCATGATAGGGATAAGTTGTGAGAAATGTGTCATTAGGCAATGCCATCCCTGTGCAAACATCATAGAGTGTACTTACCCACCTGGGCTATACGGAATAGCATGTTGTTCCCAAGCTGCAAACCTGTACAGTGTTACTATACTGAATACTGTAGACCATTGTAACACCGTGGTATTTTTGTATCTATACATAGAAAAGGTACAGTAAAAACACAGTATTAAAGACAAAAAATGGCACACCTGTACAGGACACTTACCGTGAGTGGAGCTTACAGGCCTGGAAGTTGCTCTGGGTGAGTCAGTGAGTGAGAGCGAGTGAGTGTGAAGGCCTAGGACATGACTGTACACCACTGTAGACTTTATAAACACTGGACACTTAGGCTACACTAAACTTATAAACAATATTTTGTTTCTTTAATAATAAATTAACCTTAGCACAATGCAACATTTAAACTTTATACATGTTTTAATTTTTTAAAGCCATTTTCACTGTTTTGTATTAGCCCTTAGCTTAAAACACAAGTACATTGAACGAATGCAAGAAAAATTTCTTTCTTTATGTCTTTATTTTAGAAGCTTTTTTTCTATTTTAAAAGTTGTTTCCTTTTTAATGTGTGTGTGTTAAAAACTAAGACGCAAACACACACGTGAGACTGGGCCCACACGGGGTCAGGATCATCAATATCACCTGTCTCCCACCTCCACATCTCGTCCCACTGGAAGGTCTTTGGGGGCAATAACATATATGGAGCTGTCGTCTCCTATGACAGCAATGCCTTCTTCTGGAATGCCTCCTGAAGGACCCGCCTGAGGCTGTTTTACAGTTAGCTTTAAAAAAGGAGTACACACGAAGATAACAATAAATAGCATAGTAAATACATAAACCACCAATATAGCTATCTATTATCATTATCAAGTATTATGCACTGGACAAAATGATATGTTCTATTATTTCATATGATTGGGAGTGTAGTAGGTTTGTTTACGGCAGCATCACCACAAACACATGAGTGATGTGATGCACAATGACATTAGGTGGGCTATGGTGTCACTAGGCGACAGGAATTTTTCAGCTCCATTATAATCTCATGGGACTGCCGTCATATATGTGGCCCATCCTTGACAGAAATATCATTATGTGGTGCATGAGTACATATAGGTCTGAAAGGAAATAAGAAAGAGTAAATATAGCCAAAGAGCAGCCATTTGGACACTGCCTAGTCTTGCCATATTCTCTTAACATTACCTAGCTTGCTTTCTAACCAAGGACAAAACTGGTTTCTCAGAAGTAGCTATTGATAATTGTTTTACCATCCCTCCCCAGCTTGTTTTGTATTAATTAGCCTTTCAATTCTAAGTGTTTGCCTCCAGCTGTAAAAAACAAGTTAACTTAATCAGCCTTTCATGACCTTCTTGACACAGACCCCATCACCATCGCTGTAGTCATGTGACCAACCACCCACCTTCCTGCTGTCCATCATTGTGATGGCAGTACCCATACTTACCTGCCCCTTTTGTGATGATGTGAAGCAGATCACCTCCCATTCACCTTAACACTTGCCCCACACCAAAGGGAAGGTTTAAAAGGCACTCAACCTCAAACAGTAGCCACCATTGTCTTTGTTAAGCACTGGCCAGGTCATGTGGCTCTTTGAGCTATGGCCATCATGTTTTCCTAAGCTTTGGCCCTGAAAGGACAGACCAAGAGTGGGAAGCCATTTTCTATCTTGTTTTTAAACCCTGACACGATGAGGAAAAAGTAGAAGCTATGTTTTGGAGAAATGCATACTTTAGGTAAAGATTAACTTTGCCGACTCCGTCTTTTCAGAAACACAGACTCCTTAAGTATAACCAGTATCGACTTATTGTATACTTGGTGCATGGTGACCAGTACCCCCCCATCAGGGTTTTCTGTCCAGACTTCCTGGTGCTGGGAATTGGAGGTGTCTCATGGTTGTTGTCCGTGGGGCCCTGCAGAAGTGACAATCAAGTTTGTCTAGAGTAAAGACAGTTTACAAGGCCTAAGACATCATGCATTGGGCAAGGATTGTACAAGTCACGAAACTTGTGATTATAAAAGTTATACAGATTGCAGAACTTGTGACCACTCAGAGGGGAAGCAGGTGGGGATTCGATCTTCTAGTAGATTGGACGCTGTCTACAGGGAAGTCAAGGATCCCCCGAAGCATCTCCCACTGGGAATGCAAAGGAGATAAGGGGAAGTGCACCCTCCATTAGCTCTGAGGAATGTTATTCAGGAATGTACAAGAGCACTAGAATCCTTGTCACATCCTTCTCTAGGGGCTGTGATAATATGAACAGACATCAGTGGGT
>CAUYQG010089339.1:0-11981 GCA_963574415.1 Tarsius wallacei
TTTTTTGAGTTATTGGTGATGGTCATTCTGACTGGAGTTAGGTGGTATCTCAGTGTAGTGTTAATTTGCATCTCCTTGATGACTAGTGAGTCTGGACACTTTTTCATGTATCTGTTGGCTGCTCGTATGTCTTCTTTTGAGAACTGTCTAATCATATCTTTTGCCCAATTTGTAATGAGGCTGTTTTGTTTTTTTTTTCTTTTCAGCACGTTTGATTTCCTTGTAGATCCTAGATGTTAGGCATTTGTCAGACATTCTTTCAAATCTTCCAGAGATTTAAAAAGCAGCAAAATAACAAGTTAATATCAGTACATACTATATTTCTTGTAAGTGCACAGGACGAAAACACATAGTCCTAAATGACATTTGTAAATAGAAGTTGGAGAGTCTTCCACTTTGCTTTTACTATATGTTAAATTTCCTAAAAATTAAGAAAGTGTTAATGGAAAAGAGGCAACAGCTTTCTCATGTAACGTCTATATTGTTTTTTATTTTTATATATTTTTAAGTACAAAAATGGACATACTCCTAGATAATACATTTAAAGAACTTAGGACAGCACCTGATATATGGCTTTTCTAAAATAAAAAATTATCTATAAAAACTATTAGTTCTTTAGCAAAAACAAACATTATATGTTTTCAACTCACTCTTTGATTATACAAAATAAACTCATTCTGAAGGTAATTCCCCAAATGAATCATGATAAAATTTATTTCAATGAAAATAAAAACACATTTAAAAAATTTTTTCTAAAGTGTTTTTAATATGCCTTATTTGGGAATATTTGTTTAATAATATCACGAAGCAAATGGTAAGCATATAAAATTAGTGATATACAATGTAGAAAGTATTAAGATTTGTTTTTGACCAAGAATAGCCAAAACAACCCTCGCAAAAAAAAAAAAACAAAGCAGGAGGTATCATACTCCCAGACTTTAAACTTTATTGTAAAGCTACAATAATCAAAACAGCTTGGTATTGGTACAAGAACAGGCATATAGGCCAATGGAATAGAACTGAGATTCCGGAAGCAAAAACTCAATTTCTCAACCAACTCATCTTCGACAAAGGCTCCACCACCAACCATTAGGGAGAGGAGAACCTATTCAGTAAATGATGCAGGGAAAACTGGCTAACCACATGCAGAAGATTGAAACAGGACCCCTACCTATCCCCGTACACAAAAATCAACTCTAAATGGATCAGAGACCTAAACGTAAAACCTCAAACTATAAGAACCTTAGAAAATGCAGGAGACACTCTTAATGGAAATTGGAACTGGCAACCAATTCCTGATCGAAACCCCAAGTTCCCATGCTATAAGAGATAAGATAGACAAGTGGGACCTCATCAAACTGACAAGCTTCTGCAAAGTCAAAGAAACCATCAAGAGAGCAGGGAGACAGCCCACAGACTGGGAAAAAATATTTGCCAACTCCATGTCTGACAAATATCTAACATCTAGGATCTACAAGGAACTCAAACGTGTTTATCATTATAGAAAACATTTTATTGTTAATTTTATATTTGTATATGCTTGTAAGTACATATAATTCAAAAATCTTTTTATCTGATTTCTAGCTATTTGAGACAATATAGTATGAATTGGTTTTTAAATTAAAAGAATGTCTTATAAGAAGAAAATTGCTCTGTAATCTTTGATCAATAAAACTAATTTTTAAGCAAAAAAAAAAAAGGTGCCAAAAAAATGATTTTTTTTTTCCTTTTTTTTTTTTTTTGAGTTAGTCTCATTTTGTTGCCCAGACTGGAGTGCAGTGGCACGATCATGGCTCACCACAACCTCAACCTCCTGGGCTCAGGTGATTCTTTTGCCTCAGCTTCCTGAGCAGCTGGGACTAGAGGCATGCACCGCTATGCTCAGCTAATTTTTTGATGTTTTGTAGAGACAGGGTCTCACTTTGTTGCCCAGCCTGGTCTCAAACTCCTGGGCTCAAGCAATCCTCCCATCTCAGCCTCCCAAAGTGCTGGGGTTACAGGCGTGAGCCACCATGTCTGGCCCTACCTCAATCTTTTTAATGATTGCATGTTTTCTGATTTGGGATATTTTCTAATTTATTTGACCAATCTACATGATTGAATATTCAAATTGCCTGTACCAAGAGAAGACTAGAAACAAGACAATAATGAATGTTTTTGTACATTCAACTCTCTGCACTTGTCTATATATAGGACATAACTGCAAGTGTAATTATTGGAAGTCATATACAAGCTGGGCTCGGTGGCTCAGCCTGTAATCCCGTGCTTTGGGAGGCTGAGGTGAGTAGATTGCCTGAGCCCGCGGGTTCGAGACCCACCTGGGCAACTTGGTGAGACCTCATCTCTACAATAAAATAAAAAAACTAGCCGGGCGTGGTAGCGAGCGCCTGTAGTTCCAGCTACTTGGAAGGCTGAGGCAGAAGGATCGCCGGAGCCCAGCAGGTCAAGGCTGCGGTGGCCGGGAGCGGTCTGGGCGACAGAGTGAAACTCCAACTCCAAAAAAAAAAAAAAAAAAGGAAAGTCATATACAGTTTCAATTTTGATATGGATAATGTCCACTGCCCTCTAGGGAGGTCATACAAATGTGTGTGCAGCTAATGGGACTAGCTGGCATAAGGGAGTTAAGCACGCATTTAAAAATTCATTGCTAAAGTATGTTTGTTACTGTAATCAAATTTATCCTCACTTTCTGACAGCATGTATAGGAGAAATTCAGTTATAATATGAAAATTAGCAAGTTATGTGTTAACAAAGTTTGTATTCTGAGGTTTTTGTAACAGTGAAAAATCTTGATTTTAGGCCAGACACAGTGGCTCACACTATAATCCTAGCAATTTGGGAGGCTGAGGTGAAAGGTTTGCTTGAGCCCAGGAGTTCAAGAGTAGCCTAGGCAACATAACAAGAGCTTGTCTCTACAAAAATAAAAATAAAAAAATTAGCCAGGAATGGTGACATGTCCTTGTAGTCCCGGCTATGTGGGAAACTGAGATGAATCACTTGAGCCCAGGAGGTCGGGACTTGCAGTAAGCTGTGATCATGCCATTGTATTTTAGCCTTGGTGACAAAGTGAGCCCCCCAACTCAAAAAAAAAAAAATATATATATATATGTATATATATATATATAAAAGTTAATTTATTTTAGGGGTAAAATAATTTTTTGAAGAAAGACTTCTTTGCATACTTTCTTATATTTTTTATTGTGGCAAAAAATATATATATACATATACATAAAATTTGCCATTTTAACCAACTTAAGTGTATAATTCAGTGGCATTAATTATATTTACAATGTTGTACAGTCATCACCGCTATTTCCAAATCGAAATTTTTTTTTAATTGTGGTAAAATAGCTGGGTGCAGTGGCTCACGTTTGTAATCCCATCACTTAGAGAGACCGAGGCAGGAGGTCTCTTGAGCCCAGGGGTTTGAGACCAGCCTAGGCAACATAGTGAGACCTTATTTCAACAAAAAGTCAAAAAATTAGCCGAGCGTAGTGGTGCGGGCCTTATAGTCCCAGCTATTTGGAAGGCTGAGGCAGAAGGATTGCCTGAGCTCAGACGGTCCAGGCTGTGGTGAGCGCCTGATCCCACAGGTTCAAGATCAGCCTGGGCAACTTGGTGAGACCTCATCTCTACAATAAAATCAAAAAAATTCGCTGAGCATGATAGCACACGCCTGTAGTTCCAGCTACTTGGGAGGCTGAGGCGGAAGGATTGCCGGAGCCCAGCAGGTCAACGCTGGGGTGGCCGTGAGTGTGCCACTGCACTCCAGCCTGGGTGACAGAGTGAGACTCCAACTCAAAAAATATATATATGAAATATAAATATAGAAATATTTAAATTTTTATAAATAAATATATATAACATAAAATTTACCATTTTAGCTAGTTTTAAGTGCAGTTCAGTGGTATTAAGTATATTCACATTGTTGATAATCATCACCACCATCCATCTTGAGAATTTTTTTATTTTCCCAAACTGAAACTCCTTACCCATTAAACAATAACTCCGATTCCCCTGTCTGCTCTCTTCTCCCCCTTCCACTCCCCCCACAACCACCGTCTACTTTCTGTCTCTATAAGTTTGACACTCTAAGTATCCATATATATTTATTCTATGTAAAAAATTATTTTAGAGGAGGGAAAGACAACATAAACATTGAAGATAAACGGAGGAGTGTCATAAGTTACTTTTACATTTTTCTCTGTTCCTGATGTTTAGAATGCATGCTGTCATAATGGAAAGCAGACTTTTTGTAGTATCCCAGGTTCCGGAACAGTGCCTAGAATAGGTACTCAATGCAAATTTGCCAAATGAATTGATGAAAACAGTATACTATATGACACTATCTTTGTTATTTCATAGGAGATTGACATCTTCTGGTAATAGACCTCGAGAAGACAGCTGGTTAAAATCCTTATTTGTCCGGAAAGTTGATCCAAGAAAAGATGCTCACTCTAATCTCCTAGCCAAAAAGGAAACAAGCAGTCTGTACAAATTACAGTGTGAGTGATAGGTTTGCTATCTTCATAGTTGACTTTTTTTTCTCTGTTCATAAGTTTATCATTGAATTTTCTTTTGTTTCAGTTCACAATGTTAAACCGGAATGCCTAGAAGCATACAACAAAATTTGGTGTGTATATCAAACTATACTTTACTTGGGGAAAAAGAATGATTTTATTATTAGTTCAACTAACACTTGATAGCAGAGAGTGAGATCTTTCATCCCTCTCCCTTAAAGTTGAGTGTTCAGAGGCTCTTAAACTGAGCTCTTTGTGGTATTGCCAAAGGCATTTTGATTTCAAGAATGCACACAGCTAAATCATCACATAATCTGTCAGACTTTAGGATGTTACCAAACTCTTATAGTTGGAAGGGAACTTGCAAGGCCATCTAGTCCATCTACTCATCCAGTGCTTAAGTCCCTTCTATAGACCTTCCTGAGTGCCTGTGCCGGAATAAGTTCCATCTCTGGATAGCTTTGAGTATTAGGAATTAGAGCTCATGTCTCTGTGTTCTTCATTGTTTCTCCTAAATAAAACTGCCCCATGAAAGCCCTGTATGTATTTGAATACAGCTGCCGTTTCTTCCTAAGTCTTCTATTCTCCAGGATCCAAGTCCCTTCAGCTGATTCTCATATGATGTGAGATCCACACTGTCTTATAGAATTTGTAAACTTTTAAGAATAAATGGAGAATTAAGCTCAGCAGTTCTTAATTAACAGAGATAGTATTTTAATGATCAGTTGTGAGCAAATGCAATGAAAAAAGTTTTTAAAACCTTTAATATCTACTATTTACATGAGAAACAATTTTGTCTCCATAATCAGCATAATTTTTAGAAGCAAAAACCTGTTGCTCTATTTTATTTTTTGAGGTGGTTTGTGAAATGTAACATTAGTATTGAATTTCTTGCTCACCTCAATACATTTTTCTTTATTACAATTTGCCCTGAAACAAAGCAGATGTTTATTTCTAAATCTTTTCTCATAAAATGAAGATTTTTCTCTGTATTGTTGTTTCCTTGGATTATCTTTTCTGTCCTGTTTTTATCAGTTCATGTCCTGTCTCAGATTTCTGGCTGTCTATTCATATTTCTATTTGGATGTCTTGCTCTCACTTCAAACTCAGCCTATGGAATCCCCTTGCTCTTCCAATTTCCCTGTCTGTGTCACTCATCATGTTTTTCTTAATCCTTTCCTTAGTTCTTTTTGGTTAGTCAGTCATCTAGGGCTGTGCGTTCCTCATTTGACATGTATTTTGGTTTTCTTTGCTTGTTTCCTTCTCCATCTCCCTCTCCAAGCCTGTCAAGCCCCATTCCCAAGTAACCTCCTATCTGACTACCTTTCTGGGATCAAAGCTATACCTGTAGCTCCACTCCACCACCTGTAACACATTACCTAAAAGTTTGTGAAATTGACCTGCTTGAGTTCTGTTGTTTCCTTCATCATGTTTTTTCTTTTCTCTGAAACTTTCAGCAGCTCCCTGTTTCCAGAACATAAAGACTTAACTCCTGCCTGGTTTTTAGGGGTCCCAATAATGAGATTCTGCCCAACCCATCCAGTTCTGGGTACAAGTACTGCCTGCCTTACAACCTCCATTCAGGTAAGGCTGGGCTCCCAAGAGCAGGTTTGGGGTCCCTAGCAAAGAGCATTAGCTACAAATCCATATGTGACTTTGTATTGTAAAAAAAAGCCTAGGCCCCATTGTCCGGTCCTCAACCCCCTTCTGGACCCTACCTGGGTCATCTGTACTGCCTGCCTTCCTCTGCACTGACTCCAGCTCAGGGTTATTTACTTCCTGCTCACGTCATGTGTCACAGTGGAAACCTACTTCTATTTCCCTAACATAATCCATCTTTCCCCGTTCTAATTTTCATCAATCCCCTGTTCTTTCTGAGCATTCATAGGTCATGCATTAAATACATTTAATATCAGATCCTGAGTTAAAAAATAAATACCACCCTTCAGAAAATGCACTTGATGTCATTATACTGAGCCATAAAGACCTATTGGTTTTTATTTAGTTAGATTTAGGCTGTTTGGAACTGTTTTCTGTTAACTAGTCATATACACCAAGTCCTGTAGTGCCAACATCTAGTGGTGATCACTAGCTTAGTATCACTTATTGTTAGCAAATAATTTGAATAGGTTCAGTTTCTGACTCTATATTCTTTTGCATCCATTATTGAATCTGTACTATACTTTTTCATCATAATTTTTCTGTCCAAAAAGTATGTGGGTTTTAGCTTTTCTCTTGGTATAAAACAGTTATGCCTCTTCCCTTTGCCTGTCCCTGTACATTAGATCCATACCATAGAAAGGTTTCCATGGAACCAAGCTCTGTTCTGACACCTTTGTTAAATTAACACACTGCCATGACCTGCCATGGCTTTGCCACTGCTCCTGCACAGTCAGTGGGAATGATTTGTTTGGTGTGTTCAGTGCAAGACTGTGAAACCTCTCACATCCTCTCTGCTGGTCGTATTGAGCAGAACTTAATTTATGTTAGTTCTTAATTCATGTTGTATCTTTAATTTTGGTTCTTCTGTCACATTGATGCCCTTTGGGACTGTTGGAGGTTGGGGTTGCTTTCAGACTGTGTCGTGTTCTAACTCTGTCTTCTTCCTTAAGGCCGACTTGTTCTCTGCTCCTGTTACCTCTGTCTGCTGGTGCCGCTTCTGTTGTCTGCCTCTGTCTTAGACATTACTTCCTTGCCTTTCCATCGCTCTTATTTCTTCCATGATCTTTTCTATTCCCATGTTTCTCATTCTTCCTATCTTTGGAACCAGCAGAACTTAGCTCTTATAAACATCACATTACTAAGTGTTTTGTTTTTTCCTGAAATAGCAAATAGTAAACCCATAGCTCCTGAAATTTTGGGACCTTTGGCCCTTCTTTATCATTTTTATCATTATTCTTGAGTTGCTTACAACACTTCTAGATAGTTGGGGTGTCAGAAGCCTAAGCTTCCAAGTAGTGGGGTGTTAGAGTACAACAGAATTCAGCTAAAATGTTAATTCTGCACGTCATTTTATCATAAATATGTTCTGAGAACACAGAGTAGGTGGTCTTTTGCCTGCTACTGATCATGTGTTATCTACCTGGTAAAATTTTGTTTGTTTAATTTGTGTTGCTGTTTCTTCTCTTTAAGTCAAGAGGTGTTGCCAAAGATTCATGAAGATAAACATTACCCTTGTACTTTGGTGGGGACTTGGAACACGTGGTATGGCGAGCAGGATCAAGCTGGTAGGAAGCAGAAGTCTTTGCAGTAAATGCTTCTTCCTTAAGTTTTGCTGTAACACTTAAGTAATTTTCTAATTTAATGTTCATTTTTATAATCAATGCTTTCCAAGTCTTTGTCTAATTTTATGGTTAAAAGTAATGTCTTCAGTAATTCATTGGAAAACTACTTTTTAAATTGTTTTTAATGTTCAGATCTATTACTGAAACTTTATGGTGTAACTCACTGGCCAACACATGGCATATTACAGCTTTGAACTATATTAACAAATGCAATCTAGAATATTTTCAAGATCAAAATACCATGAAACTCTAAATGTATACTATGTTTTAAAATGCATTTCAGTCCACCTTTGGAGGTATGAAGGAGGTTATCCAGCCCTTACAGAAGTCATGAATAAACTCAGAGAAAATCGGGTAATCATTTTTTTAAATGTTTATTTATTCAAACTAATGATAAAGTAGATGTTAGTACAGAATTAAATGACTCTTTTCTGTCATCAGTGTTTGTTAGTAAACTATTCATTTTTTGTAGTAGAAATTTTATTTTTTGGACTCCTGAAGTTGTATTTAAACATAAAGTAACCAATTACAGTACTATTAAAATAACAGTTGTACTTTGAAACTAGTAGATCAGCATGGTAGACACAGTTAGCGCCAGATGACCTGACATAATCGACTTAAGGAACTGGCAGCCACATACACATTCTTTATCTTGGGCTGACTTTGCTATCCTACTCCTCCTTTCACTAACAGGTGCATGTTAGTAGAGAGGATTTTTACGGCCACACATTATTAAGAAAGAAAATCTTTTGTGTGGATTTCCAGACAAATAGAAATGGCCTTTGAACTATCTGCTATTTTGTAGCCTCCTTGTCACCTCCATTGAAACATCATCAGACACTACTAGAAGAATCTAAAAATGTAGGAAATTAAATTTGTTTGCACTGTTTTTTAAATAATTAGGATAACCATATAACTTGTCATCTAAACCTGGACACTTGAGAATGGAAAAGAATGCTATTCATCATTGTATCAGTTCAACAGATGTAAACTGGGACTGTCTCAGGCCAGCTGGGATATGTTGATTGCCCTTTTTTATAATACCATTCTGTAGCAATATAAATGTTACTAAAATGGGCTTACATACAAGTATTAGAAGATTTCATGAGCATATTTTTTTTCATTCAAAGGAATTTTTGGAATTCCGTAAGGCAAGAAGTGACATGCTTCTCTCTAGGAAGAACCAGCTGCTGCTGGAGTTCAGTTTCTGGAATGAGCCTGTCCCACGGTCAGGACCTAATATATATGAACTAAGGTCTTACCAACTCCGAGTAAGTACAGAAATACAAGTCAGTCCTTTTGTTCTTCTCTGAAGAAGCACAACAAAAATACCTAATGCTGACAGCAAAACTTGAGCATACATTCTGTGATATGTGTTTAGCGTTGTATTTTTGTTTGACTTGTTTTCTTCCTTGTCCAGTCTTTCTCCTCTCTCTTCTGTTTACTTTCTCATTTCCCTCTCTTCTGCTAAGCTCTTTTACTTTTTATGACCTTATACCTAATACTGTTATTTGACACTTTTCCAAATAGCATTTCTATTTTTAAGAGAAAAGATCTAAAATGGTACGGTATATGACATCTGTTGTAGTTGAACGAGAACATCTAATAAACATCGTGACTGTTGAACAAGTTATACAACACTAAAAGAGTAAAAAGGGAATAACGATTTGTAATACTTTCTAGGATGTTTCCCTACTGAGGGAGTACTAGAAAGAAAGCTCCAAATGGCATTATTGAAAGGAATGCATATCAATAGATCTCAGAGGTCTATAATCACATTCATGCTGGAAAAAAATGAAGTGATACCCTTGTTAAGTTTAACAGGATTGAATTTTTTCAAATCACATTTCTTAAAATTTTATAATAAAGTTTAAATGGGTACCCACAATTTAATCATGACTTCAGCGCATCTGAGATGCGCCTTACTATAGTTTGATAACCATAAATTGATGACTTACTTTTACATTATGTATATGTTATCTTCTTGTGTGAAACTGTAAAATATTTATTCCACTATGGGATAAGAACACAGTGAATAATAATAATTTGTCACATTTTTTAATTTGTTACATTCCACATTAAAAAATTCATTTTTTAGAAGTTAGTTTTGTCATTTGATATTTTTCATACTGCTGTTTCCATATTTTTTCACAGAAGAGCTTACAAACCAAAATCTAAATCTCTTTTCAGCCAGGAACCATGATTGAATGGGGCAATTACTGGTGAGTATATTACAGAATGGTGAATTGTAAGTCTTTTCTTTTCTTTTCTTTCTTTCTTTCTTTTTTTTTTTTGAGACAGGGTCCCACTCTGTTGGCCCAGACTGGAGTGCAGTGGTGCAATCATAGCTCACTGTAACCTCAAACTCACTGCAATCTCAAACACCTGGGCTCAAGCAATTCTCCCACCTCGGTCTCCTGAGTAGCTGGGATTACAGGTACACACCACCAACCCAGCTAGTTTTTTATTTTTTTGTAAGTCTTATTAGAAGATTATTTTAGACCATCGTGTTTATTCTAGAAAAAAAAAATCTGAGGATAATGCCATGACTTGACACTAGATTACTGTTTTGTTTGATGTTTTTATTATGAAATTTTTCAAACATATACAAAACTGAGAGACTGATACCATGGATTCCCCCGCTTCCCTGCCTATTGCTTAGCTTCAGTAATGATCAACACCTGGGCAATCTTTTTTAGGTTTAACTCCCTCAATCCCGATTATATGGAATTAAATCTCAAACAACATACTGCTTTATTCATAAGTATTTCAGTACTGTATATATTTCTAAAAGATGAGGACTCTTAAAAAAAAAAAACACCAATATTGCATGGGTTATTTCAGATTATATGGAATTAAATCTCAAACAACATACTGCTTCATAAGTATTTCAGTACTGTATATATTTCTAAAAGATGAAGACTCTTAAAAAAAAAAACACCAATATTGCATGGGTTATTTCATATACTTCTTGGATGTTTTCTTTTCTTTTTATAACACTTTGCACTTGGCGACATCTCACAGATCACCTACCAGCAATTCGACTACACGTTTTTACAAAATAGTGAAAAATAAATCACTTCATATTAAATAGTATAGCATTGGAACCAATTATTTTATTGTAATGATATTTGGCTTATAATGGAACTTTGGACATAACATTGAGGAACTTATTTATGACAAAAAAATCAGAATTTTATATCTTACTTTTTTTTTTTTTTTTTGAGTTGGAGTCTCACTCCATCGCCCAGGCTGGAGTGCAGTGGCATGCTCACCCCAGTGTCTACCTGCTGGGCTCCTGTGATCCTTCTGCCTCAGCCTTCCAAGTATCCCGAACTACAGACACGCAGTACCATGCCCAGCTAATTTTTTGATTTATTGTAGAGATGAGGTCTTGCCAAGTTACCTAGGCTGTTCTCAAACTCGTGGGCTCAGACAGTCCTCTCACCTCAGCCTCCCAAAGTGCTGGGATTACAGGCTGAGCCACCGCACCTGGCCTTACATTTTTTTAACGTGGTAACATGTGAAACAGTCACCAACATGCATTGCAGGTTCATTGATACATGTTGCATCATAGTAATTTGTTTGACGTCTTCCACCTGGTGTTCTTCTATTGGAACAGACAATGTAGTCTCATTTTCTTCCTCCCACATTAATAATATGTAATTTCTTGTCCACTCTGTTTTTCGAAGACGATGTGAAAGGATAACTCGTGATTTCTGAAAACCACTTCTCAACCGATCAGTCAGAAGCTTGACAAATTTCAAATGAGACTTAGGTTTTTCATTGTTTTTGAGTGGAAAACTTCAAGGAAACATATGTTTTTGAAAAATTTGTACTGGCTTAAGTTTGTGCTGTATAAATCACTGGCAATCTCTTTATATCCCCTGAAAGGGGACATCCAAGTGGTTTGCTAGATTTACAGTGTTCCCTCAAAGAGGACACCTGAGTGCAAAGGGTTAATATAGTACAAGGTCTCACTGTGTTACCCAGGTTGGCCTCAAACTCCTAGGCTCAAGTGATCCTCTCACCTTGGCCTTCCAAAGTGCTGGGATTAGAGGCATGAGCCATCACACCCAGCCAAATATTATCTTTTCTGAAATATTTTTGTCACATAGACAGAGCACCTCAATGAGACAAGTATTCTTTTTCTTCCTAGTTTAAGTAGCAGAATACC
>CAUYQG010089340.1:0-17025 GCA_963574415.1 Tarsius wallacei
ATCCAGTAGTGGGATTCTACATTGTTTGGTAGCTTTATTTCTTGTTCTTTGAGAAGTCTCCACTCTGTCACCCAGACTGGAGTGCAGTGGCCGCTCCCGCCCATCGCAGCCTCGACCTGCTGGGCTCCGGCGATCCTTCCGTCTCAGCCTTCCAAGTAGCTGGAACTACAGGCGCGCGCTACCACGCCCGGTTAATTTTTTTTTTGATTTATTGTAGAGATGAGGTCTCGCTTGCCCAGGCGGGTCTTGAACCCGCGGGCTCAGGCAATCCACTCACCTCAGCCTCCCAAAGGCGCGGGATTACAGGCTGAGCCACCGAGCCCAGCTATGACTGATATTTTAAATATATTCTTTAGAAGGCTCATTTGCCACAACATCTAATCCTTGCAATTTGAGGTTATACCCCGGAATAAATAATAAACACTCTTCTTATTCACTTGTTTTTTTGTTGATGCTGTTGTTTTATCAGCTCGAAGCTGGGTCTTCTACAAAAATGCAAAAGAAACACTGATGGGGTGGTCTTGGGCTGCTCAAACATGTCAGAGACTTGAAAGACTAATGAGTCCTCTTTTCTGAGTGATTACTTTGGGGGGGAAAATATCACCTTGTATTTCATCAAATACAGTACAGTTATTCTGATCTTAATCCTCTGCTATTTGTGTTGCAAATCTTTTCTTCCTGTCTAGTTTATAGACTTTTAAATGTGTTTATACTTTCATTGTCAAAAGTTGTTTGTTTTCATTTATACACACATATGTCTTTTATTTTTATGGCTTCTTTGTGACTTACTAAAAGAAGATAAAATATCTTCTTTATATCTTATTTTCTTATAAGAAGATCTATATTCTTCCCTACCTCAAGTTCACAAAATGTTTTAAATTTTTTTACACTTGAATATGCAATATGACATAGAGATCTAACTTCATGTTTTTCCATATGGAGAGCCAGTGGCATCCTCATTTACTGAAGAGTCTACTATTTCCCCAATGATTCATATGCCACTTCTATCATAAGGTTTTTGTGTTTGTGTGGGTCTTTCCTAGGTTCTCTATTCTATCATACATCTCTGCATCAGTTGTACACCAAGTTTCTGGAAGTCCTTTAATCTAGCAAGACAGACTCTCCCAACTTGTTGTCCTTCAAATATTCTTGATTTTTTTTTTGCCCCAGTACTGCAAAAATAGACAACTTCTTCATAGAATAAAATGTGAAAAAGTTCTCTTAAAATTGGCCATTTATTCTTCCATTTCAATTTTATAATATAATTGTCTCATTCCATGAAAAATTCTGCTGGAATTTTAAGTGGGATTATATTGCCTTTATAAATGTATTTAGGGGAGATAAGCATTTTTACAACAGCAAACCCTCCCCTGCAGCAACATGGTTCAATTCCCAATTTATTCAAACTTTCTTTTACATTTAAAGATTTTCTTCATTAATTATCTTTTTTACGTTGTTTGGTAGCCTTATTGCTAGGTACTTTAAAAAATGAGATTTAAAAATATTTTTTAAATGGTTATTATTAGAACAGAAATCCTAATTTTTAAAAATCTAGCCACCATGCTGAAACATTTAAAGTTTCATAGTTTGAAGTAGATTTTTTATGTACACATTCACATTATTACAAATAACAAAAGGTTTGCCTGTTTATTTTTGATTCCTACATGTCTTATTTTATTTCTTTGACTGGAAACAGTGACAGTGAGCAACCTTGTTTTTTTCACATGAATGGGAATGCTTCTAACATTACTCAGTTTATATCCACATAGTGACATTTCCTTTAGATCATTGAAAGAATAAGGATGCGCCCAATAATTTTTAGTTTTCTAAGAATTTGTATCATAGAGGAGTATTGATTTATCACAAATGCTTTTTCTGTATCTATTGCAATATTATATCATTTATATTATCTTCCTATATTTAATATTTTATATCTATAATTTAATATAGTTGATATATTTCCTTTTATCTATAAATATAATACCTTACATAAATAAACTCTGAAATAGAGCTATGCTTACTTTCTTGAAGAAACCCTATCATATACTGCAGGATAAATTTTATACTAGCATTTGATTTAGTATGTTTATATTTATCTTCATAAATGAGACTGGTCTGTACTTATGTTTTCTGCATTGCTTTTATTTCCAAATGGGGCATTGTATTAGTTTCCTATTGCTGCTATAACAAATAACCACACATTTAGTGGCCTCAGACAATGCAAATTTATTATCTTATAGTTCTGGATGTCACAAGTCAACAATGAGACTCACTAGGCTAAAACTGAGGTGACAACATGGCTGCCTTCCTTCTGGAGACCCTATAGGAAAGTCCATTTAGGCCACCCACATTCTTTGGCTTGTGGTTCCCTTTCATTTTCAAACCCATCCTTGTCTGGCAGAGCCTTTATTATATCACATCATTCTGAAACTTTTTCCTGTTCTTTCGTCCACATGTAAAGACCCTTGTGATTTCTCTGGGTAAACAATCCAGGATAATCCCCTTATTTTAAGATCAGCTGAATAGCAGCCTTACTTTGCTGCTATTTTAATTGTCTTTTGCCATGTAACATAACATACTCATAAGTTTCAGTGATCAGGATATTCTATCTTTGGGAAGCCATTATTCCATTTACTACAGACATCAAAGATATAATATTAAGATTCATCTGAATATTTTTTATTTCTCTTTTCTGAAACAATTGGTATAAGCTAGAGGCCATTTGCTCCTTAAAGACTTAATAAAACCCATCTTTCTACCTGCTTCCCAGCTTTATTGAGGAATAATTGACAAGTATAAATTTTATGTATTTAAGGTACACAAGTGATGTTTTAAAATACATACACGTTGTGAAGTGATTACCACAATCTAGCTAATTAACATATCAATCACATAGCTTTGTGTGTGTGTATGATGAGAACACTTAAGATACATCCTCTTAGCAAATTTCAAGTATATGATACATTATTGTTAACTCTAGCCATCATGCTGTACATTAGATCTCTGGAACTTATTTGTCCTATAATTGAAAGTTTGTAACCTTTGACCCAATCCTGCCAGTTCCCCTACCCACTAGACCCATGGAACCACCATGCTATTCTGATTCCATAAGCTCAACTAACTTCCTTCCTTCCTTCCTTCCTTTCTTCTTTTCTTTTCTATTTTCTTCTTTTTTGAGTCAGTCTCACTCTGTCACCAAGTCTAGAGTGCAGTGGAATGATAATGATGATCATGGTTCATGGAAGCCTCGACCTCCTGGGCTCAGGCAATCCTTCCACCTCAGCATCCTGAGTAGCTGGGACTACAGCATGCCTCCATACCTGGCTAATGTTTTGATTTTTTTGTAGAGATGAGGTTTTGCTATGTTGCCCAGGCTGGTCTCAAACTCCTGGGCTCAAGCAATCTGCCGGCCTTGGCTTCCCAAAGTGCTGAGATTACAGGCATGAGTCACCATGCCCAGCCAAATTCAATTTCTTTAGATTCCACATATGAATGAAACCATGCAGTATTTGTCTTTCTGTGCCTGGCTTATTTGACTTAACATAATGTCCTACAGGTTCATTCATGTGGTCACAAATGACAGAATTTTTTTTCTTTTATATACCTGAATAATATTCTAAATGTGTGTGTGTGCGTGTGTGTGTGCATGTGTGTACGTGTATGCGTGTATCACATTTTCTTTAACCATCCATCAAGGGACATTTAGTTTGTTTCCTTATATTGGCTATTGTGAATATCGTTCACATAGGAGTAGTGACATTTTCTTTGAGATCCTGATTTCAATTCCTTTCAATATATACCCTGAAGTGGGAATTTCCCTCAAATTTATGGAATCATATGATAGTCCTATTTTTCATTTTTTGAGAAATTTCCATTCTCCATAATGGCTACACTAATTTATAATCCCACCAATAGTGGATAAGGATTTCCTTTTCTCCACATTCTTGCCAACATTTGTTACCATGTGACTTTTTTGAATAATGGCCTTCCTAACAGGTATGAGGTAATTATTTCCTTGTGGTTTTGTTTTGCAAAGCTAGAGGATGAGTGCGTGATAAAAACTTGATTTCTAGTGATTAGTGATGCTGGGCACCTTTTCATATACCTGTTGGCCATTTGTATGACTTCTTTGGAAAAATGTCTATATATGTTTTTGCCTGGTTTTAAATCAGATTTTTTGTTTTTTGCTATTAAATTGTTTGAATGTATTTTATGGTTACAATATTTGCTCCCCTTCTGTAGTTACTTTTTTATTTTGTTGATTGTTCCCATTGCTGTAAAAACTTTTTAAAAATTCACTTTTATTGAGGCTCTGGCCCCCTCTCCTGCTTCTCTCTCACACGCTCTCTCTAATTTACTTTCTAAATAAACTATATTTTCCAATCTAAAAAAAAAAATTCACCTTTCTTATATAATTCTTTTTTTCAGGGATGTTGATTCTTGAGATAATATGTGACTTTTTTTCTCCCTTAGTTTTCTAGTGGTTATCACTAGTTAAGACTCAAACATTCCACCAGAGCCATGAAACCTCCCTCAACAAATTTGTTGATCTATCCACTGCATTTTGTTTTCTTTAGAAATATCCTGCCAGGATCCCTTTGTTTCTTTCCTCTAAAACTTGACTGGTTGCTCTCTAGGAAGAGCTGTCATTCTGAAGTTTTGCTTTGCTATTATCCTGGGAACTCCTTTTCTCTCCTTTATGGAATTCTCCATTTCCTGGGTGTTTTGATTTTCTTTTTTTCTCCTTATTCACATTGTCTGATAACTTCCTGAGACGGAGGATGTTAGGGAAAAATATTTAAAAGCTTGCCTTTCAGGGAATTTTATTCACTGTCACACTTGACAGATGGCTAGGCATAGAATTCCAGGCTGGAATCTTTTTCACTCAACTTTATCTTGTTTATTTGTTTGTTTGTTTTACTAGAGATGCTGTATTGCCCAGACTGGTTTCAAATTCCTGGACTTAGTGATCTTTCTGCCTCAGCCTCCCAAAGTGCTAGGATTACAGGTATGAGCCACCGTGCCTGGCCAGGTTTTTTCCTCAATTTTAGAGCATCTTTCTGTTGTTTTCTAGATTTCAGTCCTGCTGGTAAAAAATGCAGTGTCATTCAAATTTTGATCCTTTCTAGAGAAGAAAAGACAGTGGATATTAAGATCACCTTTTTATCCCTGAATTAGTATGGGTTCTCCAGAGAAACAGAATCTAGATCTATATCGAGGGAGGAAGAGAGGGAGGGATCTATGGAGTAAAGTCTCCTTCCAGCTCTCATATCAAGCCCCAGTCTTTTTGATCATCTAGTTCAACCAGACTCATGGGCCATTAGGTTTTTAGCTTTGCTCACCTCTCTCATTTGAGGGTGTTTCTCTTTAATTTTGTTCCCTGGGGATTTTCTTCTATTTAACAAAGTGTTCATTTAAACCTGGCTTTTGTTTTAGTTTTTTCCAAACATTCTATGATTGAGGGCTGGGAGAAATGGATGAGCCCCAGTCTCACTAGTCATCAAAGAAATGCCAATTAAAACTACACTGAGATACCACCTAACTCCAGTCAGGATGGCCATCATCAATAACTCAAAAAACAACAGACATTGGAGAGGATGCGGCAACAAGGGAACACTTCTACACTGTTGGTGGGAGTGTAAACTAGTACAGCCTCTGTGGGAAACAGTATGGCGATTCCTAAAAGGTCTATTAACTCAGTTTTTCAGATGTCAACCATCTCTAAGATGGCATTTGGAAAGATAACATTGATCCAGTACAGTAGAAGATAATACTGGACTTACTGGTGCGTTTACTGATTCACTCAGCAAATTATGTGAGGGACAGGTGTATTAATATTTTTTATCCCCAGAAATACAAAGTGTTTTTCTTGGTTTAAGATACCCAGTAGGACACTTGTAAACATATTAAAAGTGAATTGTGTCACATTTCCCTCAGATTTATAATAGGAAGGAAAAACAAACAAAATTGTTTCATTAGTTATGATCCTGATCCTTCCTATAAACTGACTTTGGAAAGAACAGTCTAATCCACTTGGAACTGTGCACATTTCCCATAACTTGATGCAACAGCTTTTCTCCTAAGTGTGATTCTCTCTGGCTGTAATGAGTGCAGCCTCTAAATTTGACTTGGTGGAAACGGCAGTGGAAACAGCAGTGAGGGAAACATACTGCATTTCAGTTTATTAATTTTTAAATCTGATCACATGAAGAAATAAAGCAATATTTAATCACTACTTTTTAAATACCTAAAGCCAAAAAAGTTTCACATTTTAAAAGTGTTTAAGGATTCCATATTTAATCACAGCTAAAAGTGTCTCAAAATAAGTATTATTTCCATTTAAACTTGGTGATTTGTTTCAGCTGTGTAGAATAAATTAAAACTCTTCATTAACTTCCTTGAACAGAAATACAATAAAAAGTTTAAGCTCAGTCATGAAATGCTCTTCTTAGGACTTACAAAAATCTGTTGTAGGATCTCAAGTTGTACTGGACAGCAACAAAGTAGAAATTTAAATCAAAGAGTAAAAATAGTCTTAATACCTTAGCCGTTCACAATCTCCAGACATCAACAATTGCATATTTCATTAACATATCTATTCAAATTTGGTCAATGTGTTACTTATTAATACCAATAGTCATGGATGGTCTACCCTACCATAAACTCTGCTACCATCTAGAAAAAGTAATTGAATAGATAATAATGTAAAATCTAGGCTGTATGACAGCATGTCTCTCCATAAGTCAAATGATGACCTACTAAAGTCAGATTGATTAATATACCTTCAACTGAGTTCTCCCCACTTACCATCTGGGGGTAGCCTTTGCTATTTAAATGAATGAGAAAAATTGATATCATCATTCTCCAAACGTGTTTGGATGACTATATTAAGGGTCCAATCATTTGTGTGGAATGATTCTGATCAAGTTAAGCTCCATGGGATGGATATATATGCCATGATATATGGTATGTTCTAGGCTCATGATAGAAGGATCAAAGTTGAGAAAGAGTAAAGTCATGCAGGGGAGGAAGCAACAAACAGTTGAGGCCTTAAGAAAATTTGAAATCTAAAATCCCATTTCAAAGTTTAGGGCTGTTAACCTATTAACTCTACATATTTAGTCCAGCTTTGATATCAGCTTCTTTTACTTTTCCCACATCTAGTGTTCATTTGGGAAATTTTTTTTCTAAAGAACAACAGATGGGAGTAATCACAGCTAAAACTCCCACTTCTCCTCCTCTTTTGCTGGCCTGTTCTTTCCAAGGGCACATCTGGGCCTGGGATGGGTCCTTTTTACAGTTTTCTCAAGAGCATGTGATTAATACATTTCGTGTGTTTAATTAAAGGATTTTTGTGTGCAGTCTGTGTAGTGAGGACCTCATGTGTTTCCAGGATCACTTGGAACACTGTGAACCATTAATAGCTCACTTTGAAATCAAGTTCATTAATTTCAGAATGAGTGGGTAGTTAAGTAAAGGAGGAAGAAGAGGAGGAAATGAATAGCTATAAATTAAGAATCTGCCATAGAATGTTATCACTGGCAGATCTACTCAATATGCAAGTCTTTCCTCCTAGAACTGGCATCTTTTAGAAATGGACGAACCCCAGCCTCACTAGTCATCAAAGAAATGCCAATTAAAACTACACTAAGATACCACCTAACTCCAGTCAGGATGGCCTTCATCAATAACTCAAAATACAACAGACACTGGAGAGGATGCAGCAAAAAGGGAACACTTCTACACTGTTGGTGGGAGTGTAAACTAGTACAGCCTCTGTGGAAAACTGTATGGCGATTCCTAAAAGGTCTAAAAATCGACCTCCCATACGACTCTGCAATCCCCCTACTGGGAATATGCCCGGAAGAACTCAAATCACTCTGTAAAAAGATACCTGCACATGTATATTTATTGCAGCATTGTTCACAATAGCAAGAACATGGAACCAAACATGCTGCCCATCAAAAGAGGACTGGATTTTTAAAACGTGGTACATATACACAATGGACTATTATGTAGCCATAAAGAACAAAATCATGAACTTCACAGCAACCTGGATGGACTTAGAGTCTATAATACTAAATGATCTTTCACAGAAACAAAGAACTGAATATCACATGTTCCCACTCATAAGCGGAACGTGAACAACTATTATAATGCTATAAGAAAAGGACTGGCATTTACAATGCAGTGGGAAACCATAGGGGGGGTGGGAGGATGGGAAAATGGGATTGGCAGTGCCTGGGGAAAGGGGGGCACACCTCATCAATAAGGGTACCTGCATAATGAACATTTGTATATCCTGAATTGTACCCGACATCTTTCAAATTAAAAAATTAAAAGTTAAAAAATAAAATAAGTTAAAATGAAAAAAAAAAAAGACATAGATGAGCCCTAAATAGAGCATCTAGTCAAACCTCTTCACATTACAGATGAGGAAACCAAAGCACAATGAAATGGTGCGGTGGTACCCCCAGGATTATACAGCTTGATCATAACTGACCCAGAACTAGAACACAGGCAAGTTTCCTGACTCACCTCTAGGGTTCTTCTCATTAAAAACTTAAACACAAGACTGAAATTTTAAAGTCAGAGTTTTAAAAAGCAAATAAGACACTTAATTATGACAGAGCTTTACCCAGGCTCTGATATGGAAGTCCTACGCCCTGAATTACTGGGCTGGATCACTTGTTTTGCAAAAACTAGCTCATGGAATCCTGCGTGATACTTTTTTTTAAACTGTTGCACCCTAGTTACCATCTGACCCTGTTCCCCACTCATCAAATTATAAATATTACAAACCTTGTTTAATGCACAAGATACATGGATTTCCCAAAGAAGTCTGATCCCCAAAATGGAATGAAAGTTACTAATGTGTAAATCTAATAAAACAAATAACAATAAATAAAAGTAATAATAATAGCTAATATTTAGGAGCATTTTCTTTGTACCAAGAATATACTGATTATCTTGTTTGTTCATTTGTCCTACAATAATTATTTGAGCAGTTTACTACTATCATACTAATGCTACTTCTGAGAAAGGCTTAAATGATCTTTTCACTATTGAGTAGTTTAAAAGTTGGAGTAACCAGTATTAAAGCCTAGCACTGCCTGACATAAAAATCCTGCTCTTCCCACATCCCATAGTCAGCAGCCATTCCCCTACAAAACAAGAACAATTTTTAAAGCATTCTCTTTCCAAAACTCTCACTAGATATAACCTTCAATAACCCAAGGTATCTGGGGCATATAAAAACACCCAGGTGGAGGAGGTATGTTCTGATGTGAAGTCTTTAAAAGGCAATGGTGAAATAAAGGAAGAGGCAAGGAAATCAGTGCCTTTGGGATTATTACTGTTCATATACTACCCTGGTGAAAGAACTACAGTTGTTCTCAAATGAATCTGGGATAAACTCCCTTCTGAGTCAGTGAATTCAGCTGAAAGACAAGAGAAAGTCTAGGAGTCATTCTAAGCCAATGATTCATTGACCTTGGAAATCTGGCTAGTAGATGTCTAATAAAAACAACCCCCTTCAGTTTAAGAGATGAGAAATTTACTCTGTAGCCTAAGGAACAGTACAGAAAACTTAGAGAAGTTAAAAAAATTTTTTTTTCAACACAAAACCTTGACAGATTTCTTCTTCCTCAAGGATGAGTAAAGCAATATTAAGTAACATAAAGATAGAAAGTGCTGCCTTAGGGATACAGGCTATGTCCATAAAATGATTAACCATAAGAACTGATGATATTTTCAGAAATTATCTACTCTGCATTTCTAATAAGTTAAAAGAAAACAGCCTTTTAAAACGTAAGAGATGAGTTTCAAATAAAATCAACTTGAAGAAAGGCAAATTTTAAAAGAATTGACCAATATAAGGATGCATTTAATTAAGAGAGAAATCCTGTACTCTGGTCATTACCAATTATCTTGCCAAAAGCAATTATAAAAGCTGAATAAAAGACCAAATGTTTGAAGGCCCCAGTGAAGGCATCAGAGAGAACTGAGACTATTAGAAGTTGAGCAGCAGGCCAGGTGCTGTGTGACTCACGCCTGTAATCCTAGCACTTTAGGAGACCAAGGAGAGAGAATCACCTGAGCCCAGGAGTTTTAGACCAGCCTGGGCAACATAGTGAGACCTCGTCTCTACAAAAAAAAATCAACAAACTAGCTGTGTGTGATGGCATGTGCCAGTACTCCCAGCTACTTGGGAGGCTGAGGTAGGAGGATCACCTGAGCCCAGGAGATCAAGGCTGTGGTGAGCAATGATCATGATCTGGCCACTGCACTCCAGCCTGGACAACAGAGTGAGACCCCGACTCAAAAACAAAAAAAAAAAGTTGAGGGGCAAAGATTCAATAAAGAAGAGGGAAAGACTAAGGTAAACTCACTTTCATGACTGGTTTTTCCCCAGCAGTGTTGGTAATATGGACAATTATTTCTAAGCAGAAAGTGGTAGAGTAGGTGAAACAGTTTCACAAGGCTGGGGAGACATAGATCAAAGAGACCAGAATATAGTAGGGAGGAGGGAACACAGAAAGGTTATCCCCAAATGCTACAGCATTTGCCCTTGAGGCATTTGCCAGCTCCTACGCTTTTCTCGTACAGAGTGAGACTTGAACAAAACCCCAGCTGAGATGCCAAAGTGACAGGCCAGGATTTCATCAGTCTATCAGTGCCAGGAAGACAGAATTGGGATTCATGACCCACTAGGGTGGGAAGACCTTAGTAAAAACCCTAAGCTTGCAATGGAGACATAAAAACGAAGACTTATTTTTTAAATGTTAGGCAAAATAAAATTCAGATTCCTATATGCCAAAGCATTTGGGTTACAGCTTTATAAAGCTGCTTTTAATAAAGGTATTGACTTGGAAGAATGAGAGTAAATAAATTAGGCATTACATTATAAAATTATAACTGGTTAAAAATAGAAATATATAAAGACAAAAGAGAAAAAAGGGAAAAAGCAATGAGATACAAAAAAAGTAGAACGAACTGACTTATCTGACAAATAACTAAAGAATTAGTTCTTCTGAAAATCCTATGAAATAAACAAATGTCTAAAATATCAACAGTAGGATTTTAAATGAATTTCTGATTCTTAGGTTCATTTGGGAGGGAAAAAAAAAAGCCAGTCAGAAAAACAAAGAAAATTTTGAACAAAATGGTAAAAAATGAAACTGACTCAACCAAATATTATTCTAAATCTGTAATAATCAAAGTACTACTTTGATAATACTACTATTTTATATACTATGTTATTTGTAATATATTAATATTATAGCAATTACCTAAGAACAGAAGGTAGACATTATAGTATGTGAGAAATAAATATATGACTAAGACAATAAGGATTGGGGGAAAACATGCAGTCAGAATAACTAGGTTTTGCTAAACTAACAATCTCAAAATCACGAAGTGTTTGTTTTTCTTGTTTGGGCCACATGTCCTTCACACATCAGCAACAGGGCTCTGTTACTCAGAGACCCACAGCTGGTAGAATAGTCACTATCTTGAACACTACTGCTATGTCAGGAAAAAGAGAACTGTGAAGGATCCTTCACCAGTACTTAAATACTCCATAATGAGAGACATTCCTCTATATTCACGACACATTGGTTAGAACCAATGCTAGTGGGTGATGAGGGGTTGAGCCATCACATACACTGCTAGCAGAGGATAAATCGATATAATTCATGTGCAAACATTTTGACCCATTCTTCAGACTATCTCAAGCAAAAAGTCAAAGGTTCCTCTTATCAATGTTGTTTTAAATTGAAAAACCTTAGAAACAACCATTCCTATGGTCTTATATATACTACAGTTTTTACAATATTTACGGAAAATCATTGTGATTTAATGATCAGAGAAGAGTGGAAAGTAGTTTAGAAAATAGTTTACAAAATGTGCTACTAGGGCAACCCCTTCGAGTTCCCTCCCACTGTGGGAGCTTTTCTGTACTCTCAATAAATCCTGCTTTAAAAAAAAAAATGTGCTACTATGTATATTTTTAAATACATGCATGGAAAAGACTATTAACTCATTCGCGATCGCCGATGTGAATTTATGTCATTCCAAATTCTGTTCCTGGTTGCTGTTGATGTGAATTTAGTCTTTGCACATTCTGCTTCTGAATGGTGCAACATTGTTATATGTATGTGTCATTATATTTTGCTTGACAATGAATAGTGAGATAAGGAGAAAGTTAATTGAGATAATTATGTGATATTGACTGCGCAATGTTGTTATTGACTTACGTAGTTGGTAAAAGTTGCAAGTTGGTCATTATTTTGTCGCGATTAGTGTTGTATACTTGTATTTTGATATCTCAGGGCTTTCCTACTTCAACATTAGAAATAGTTCACCATAATTATGGCAACTGAAGAGATATATGCTGATGAGATTTTCTAGGTCAAAGGTGAATCCAGTGAACTTATTCGTGATAGTGAGACAGTGATGTAATGATGCAACGTAAATGAATAAATATATATACATAATGTATATAATATATTCGGTTTATAATCTGAATAAAAATACAAAGGACGGAAGGCTAGTCAGAGTGGTACCCGAGTCAAATACTGGATATGTCTGCAACTTTCAGCTGTATTGTGGAAAAGGTGACAATTTAGAAAAGACCATTTCACTTCTGCTTCGTGACAGAAGTTTGCGGCAACTGGCTTCAGATTTTTTTTTTTTTTTCCATGCGCTCTCAGTATTAGGAAAGTGAAAATTTTGCCAATCGTGAATGTGTTAAGACAGATTCTAAAATGATAACTGTGGCGGTTTTTTCTAGGTGACAGGATTTGGGTTATGCTGTTTCCTTCTTAATGCTTTCTTTAAAATTTTCCACAATAGGAATGTGAGCAGGGGAAAAAAATGTTGGAAATAGCAAGTCTTGATGTTCCTTAAATTGTGTAGGTTTCTTGAAAAATAGTTATCACCAAGAACTCAAAAGGAAATTTTTAAAAATATTATTTAGGTCATGTCAAATTTGCTTATAATTTTTATATCAGAGATTTTTGTTAACAGTCTTCAATTTGCTTTTCAGGAGTTTCATCTCTTTGCTAATGCCTAGGGAAGGTGTCTAGGAATTAAAAGGGAAAGAATGAAAAAGCTACAGTCTACAACCGTGGACCTGCCTGCCTGGGAGACAGCACGTGCTGGCTATTCAAAAGGCAGCTATTGCAAGGTGCTCAGAGAAGGAAAATAAAACTTGCACTTACAGAGGTCCCTGCAAGGCCTCTCCTGAGTCTCCCACATTCTAGCTACTGTTTTAAAGGATATATTCCATAATCATCTGAGTATTTCATCACAGACTATAACACTGTCACCTGCATTAAAGATGTTAGTGAGATGAAAGAAATGGGTGCTAAACCAAAAGAAAGCTTTCAAGGCAGATGTTTTTCAAAATCATGGTTACTCTACTAACGAGATGAGGCCTCTCTCGCACCTTTCACTGACTTCCGTTGGCTTTATTGTATGTGTAAACTATTTTCCATTTAATATTTGTCATAATTTAAGTGCTAAGGTCTATTAGAAAATTGTTGTTCCATTAGGAACTTCTTAAAAATTCCATTTTACTTTAATCTTTCTCTGTGTTAATTGTTTCACTGGTAAAACTGAGATATGGCCTATCTCACGTGGTAATTGTAAAGATTGAATGTGTTTTTGTTACCAGTAATTAGGACCACTCCTCCCACTGAAGATGAGACAAAATATTTAAAAATTTCTACATGAATTCATTTGAAACTTAACAAAGCAATAAAAATTATGAGTCCAAGACATGGAAGAAGAAAACATACACACATACACACACGGGGGGAGAGAGAGAGAGAGAGAGAGAGAGAGAGAGAGAGGTGCTAGGGGAAGAAAGAAGGAAAGTAAAGGGAAGGGAAGGGAGAGACAAGGGAAGAAAGGAAGGAAGAGAAAAAAGAAGAAATAAGAGACTAGAGGGTCAGAAAAGGAAGAAATGAAAGTCATTACTTGCTTATAGAAAATATAAAAGAATCCACAATAAGTTACTTGAATAAATAAGTTTAGCAAGGTTATCAAATACAGAGTCAATACAACAAAAATCAATTCCATTTCTATGCCAACAGCAAATAAAAAATAATTTAGAGGTGCTATTTATAATGGCATCAAAAATATTGAATCCCCAGAAATAAGTCTACATATGAAAAAAAAAAAAGAGTAATCACCACTATGTTTGAAAGAAAATAAAGACCACATAGGGGTATGGTATGCCACTTCTTAGAAAATTCAAGAAATGTAAATATGTCAATTCTCCTCATATAAGCCTATAATCAATAAAATTCTAATCACAGCCCAACATAATTTTGTGTATATGTGTGGAACTTGGCAAGCTGATTCTAAAATTCATACAGAAATGCAAAGGACTGAGAATCATTTAGATGCTCTTGAACAAAGTAGAAGGACTTACTGTATCAAATGAAGACAGTAAATCTACATAATTGAAATCATGTGGAATCAACACAGAGTCATATAAATGGCCAAGAATGGAGAGCTCACAAAAGTGGTTCTGCAGAGCAGTGGAGAAAGCAGAGTACTTTCAACAAATTGTTTTGGGACAATTGAATATACATATGTGAAAAAATATTAACCCGACTCATACTATATCACAGAAACACACAAAATCAATCCCAGCTGGATTGTAGATCTAAATGTAAAAGAAAAACCAATGATATCTTAGCATTGCTCTGTTTAATTCAGTAACCACTAGCCATACAAGATAGTGTAAATTTAAATTAAACTTTAATTTAAACTTAAACTTACAATTCTGTTTTTCGGTCATGCTATCCACATTTCAAATGCTCAAGAGCACTTGGAAATAGTATTTGAGGTACAGATACAGAACATTTCCACTATTATAGAAAGTTCTTTATACTGTTTAAAACCTCAGTGTTGGAAAGATTATTTAAACAAAACACACACATACACTCAAAATAACCATAAAGAAAAAGATTAGGCTGGGCACAGTGGCTCACACCTGTGATCCTAATACTTTGGGAAGCTGAGATGGGAGGTTTGCCTGAGGTCGGGAATTCAAAACCAGTCTGAGCAGCATAGCAAGATCCCCATCTCTACAGAAAATTAAAAAATTAGCCAGGTGTGGTGGCTCACACCTGTAGTCCTAGCTACTCAGAGGCTGAGGTGGGAGGATAATTTAAGCCCAGGGTTTTGAGACTACAGTGAGCTACGATTGTGACACTGCACTACAACCTGAGTGACAGAACAAAATCCTGTCTCAAAGAGAAAAAAAAAGATTGACCAATTGGACTGTATTAAATGTCAAAAGACACCATTAAGCATGAAAAAGCAAGCTGCAGATGGGAGCAGGTATTTGTAATACACATAATCGACAAGAGCTTGTCCAAAATATGCAGTGAACTCATATAGTAAGGAGTCAGCTCCTTAAAATGAGCAAAGAGATTGAACAAGCACTTCAAAAAGAGGATACCCAAGTGCCTACTCTGTAGTAGCTAGGGAAATGAAATGTAAACCATAATGAAATACTATTATACATCCCCCAGGATCACTAAACTTAAGGAGACAGAAGATTCCAAATATTGATGTGAAGAAGAATGGGAAGAGAATGTTCATATATCGCTGATGAGATTGGATATTAGAATAATCATTTAGAAAATTGTTCAGCAGTATCAAATAAAGGCGATATGTATCTCCATATCATATAATTAGCAATTTCACTCCTAGTTACGAACCCAACAGAAATACATGCACAAATACATCAAAGATAGGAATGAAAATATTCACAACAGCATTATTCACCATAGCCAAAAGTGAAAACCAAAATGATTATTAATCAGTAGAATTGATAAATTGTGGCATTTTCATACACTAGAATAGTACACAGTACAGCAAGTCTCCTACATAAGAACCTTCAAGTAGTGAACTTTCAAAGACACGAACTTGCATCTGTTTGTCTAGTCGCATAAGTTAGTTCATGTGCCGGCCCTTGTATGCCAGCTGTTGTACTGTATTGTATTGTCGTACTTTTCAAGGTACTGTACTATAAGGCTAAAAATGTTCTTTTTTATTTCCTAGATTCTATTTTTGTGGTTTTTGTGTATTATTTGTGTGAAAAAGTACTATAAACCTATTACAGTACAGTTCCATATAGCCAGTTGTGTCCATTGGGTATTTAGGCTCATTTTGATGGACTTATGAACAAATTGGACTTAGAATGCACTCTCAGAACAGAACCTGTTCGTATGTAGAGGAATTACTGTATTAAATATGACTCAAATAAAACCACATGGAGACATTTATTTCAAAAAACATCTTGAGAAAAAGAAGTGTATACAAAAGGATGTGTACATCCTTTTGTTTTTGTTTTTAATATAGCATTTTTATGCCAGCAAAACCAGAATTTTAGAAGTCAGGATACAGGCTTCCTTTAAGGGAAGGAAAAAAATGTTAGAGGATTTGAAGAAGGCTTCTAGGATGCTGACAATCTTCTACATCTTGAATTTGTTCACATGGGTATTTTCTTTGTGTTATAAATACACTACATATGTTTTACACATTTTGTGTATATGTATTATACTATCTAATTACAAGCTTTAAAATGTATACTTCACTCTTTAAAATAAACTTACAGGAACATAATTTTTAATAGAAATGTTTCTCTGAAACAGTACACATCAGTGATTTTCAAGCTTTTAAAATAAAATGAGGAGCCCCAATGAATTAAAGTGTTGCTTTTCTAGGTGAAATGAGCGTGGGACAGTGTATTCTCAATTGCTTGACCTCTCCTTTATCTTCCAATGCCATCTCTCAGCTCTGGGCATGTCTGAAGAACCTGAAATGCAGTGTATAATGCACCAACATATAATTCATGCTTTTCACAAATATTTGAGAGCTGACTGTAAGGGGCATGGAAGATGCATCAGTGAACAAAGCAAAACCCTTGCCTTCATGGAGCTTACATTCCCATGTGACACTGCAGTGTGAGAAATCAATAGCTTAGCTTACTTTCTCAAGAAG
>CAUYQG010089346.1:0-35859 GCA_963574415.1 Tarsius wallacei
AGTGGATTGCCTGAGCCAGCGGGTTTGAGACCTGCCTGGGCCACTTGGCGAGACCTCATCTCTACAATAAATCAAAAACTAGCCAGGCGTGGTAGCGCGCACCTGTAGTTCCAGCTACTTGGAAGGCTGAGGCGGAAGGATCGCCGGAGCCCAGCAGGTCAAGGCTACAGTGGCCAGGAGCAGCCACTGCACTCCAGTCTGGGAGACAGAGTAAGACTCCAACTCAAAAAAAAAAAAAAAAAAGAAAGGGATTGGCAATAGTAAGATACTGCCAGGGGAGTGAAGGGAGTACACAACATCAATAAGGATACCTGATCTCAAACTAGGCAAAGTGGGGACCAAAGGAAGGCCCAAACTTTACCTGTACAATGACTACTTGTATACCTAATCCTGAATTTTACCCCACATCTTTAAAATAAAAAAATTAAAATTAAATAAAAATAAAATAATTAACTCAGAATGTCTACACATGTTATAGAAAACAAATATTGCAAGAACAACAACAAAAAGAATGTGTTGAACAAAGAGGAAAGAAGGAATGGTCAAGCAGTCATACCATCACAAAACTACAAGCAAACACAGAGTTAACAGAGTGTACAGAGCACTCACAAAAATGAAAATACACACATATATAAATACAAAAGTAAAAAGGAAACAAAGCAACACCTTATGATCCCTGTGACAGGGATTAATGCTCACGTTTCAGTAATCAATTTGTACATGAATTGACTGAATGCACCACTGAAAAGACATAGAATAGTAAACTGCATGAATAAGCATGATCAAACAATCTGCTGCATCCAGGAAACTCATCTCACTGCAAAGGATACTCACAGGCTCAAAGTTGGGGAATGTAAAACAGTCTTTCAGGAAAATAGAAAACAGAAGAGAACAGGTATAGTTACTCTGGTATCAGCCAAAGCAGACTTCAAAGCATCATAAGTTAAAAAGGACATGGAAGGACACTGCATAATGCAAAAGACTCAATCCACCAGCAAGAAATATCCATCTTACATATATATGCATTCAACACAGGAGCACCAGGTTTTATAAAACAACTACTAAATAAACTAAGAGAGGACACTGACTCTCACACAATCATAGTTGGAGACCTAAATACTCCAGTAACAGCTCTAGATAGATCATTGAGGCAAAAAAATAACAAGGAGATCTGGAATCTTAATGCAATGCTTGATCAAATGCATATAATAGACATCTATGAACACTCCACCCAACATCTACAGAGTATACATTCTATTCATTCAGCACATTAAACATACTCCAAGATTGATCACATTCGCAGAAATAAATCAAGCATCAAGCATGAACAAATTTCAAAAGACTGAAATAATACCATGTATCCTTTCAGATCACAGTGGAATTTAAATAAATATCACCATCAACAAAATCCCCCCAAAACACAAAAAGACATGGACAATAAGCAACATGCTGCTGAACAACTTTTGGGTCAAGACAGAAATAAAAATTTTCTGGAAACCGACAAACAAAGACACATCTTATCAGAACCCCTGGGATGCCATGAAAATTGTCTTAAGAGGAAAATTCATAGTAGTGCACACACATATCAAGAAAATAGAAAGATTACATGTAAACAACCTAATATTGCACCTAAAGAAGCTGGAAAGGCAAAATCTACCCAATTCTAAACTTCAGAATAAGAATCCAGATAAAATCACAATTGCAGGACATAGAAGACAAAACTATCACAGAAAAGTTCAACAAGGCAAAAAGGTGATTCTTTAAAAGGATAAATAATATTGATGAGTCCCTGACCAGACTGACTAAAAAAAAAAGATAGAGAAAGTAAAAACAAACACAATTAGAAACATAAAAGACAAAGTCACAACTCACTCTGAAGAAATTCAAAGGATTATCAAGTATTACTATGAATAATTGTATGCAAACAACTTGAAAACCTAAAGGAAATGAAGGACTCTCTGATATCACACAACCTTCCAAAGTCGAAACAGCAAGAAATTGAAACTCTAAACAGACCAGGTACAACTGACTCAGTCATAAGAAATCTCCCCACCAAAAAAAAAGCCCTGGACTAGATGACTTCCCAGCTGAATTCTACAAGGCTTACAAGGAGGCACTGATACCAATCTCACTAAAAGTATTCCAGGCAATCATGAGTGAAGGAATTCTCCCCAACTCTTTTATGAAGTTAACATCATACTGACACTCAATCCTGGCAAAGACCCACCAAGGAAAGAGAATTACAGGTCAGTCTCCTTGATGAACAGAGATGCAAAAATTCTCAACAAGATTCTAGCATATGTTTCCTGGGATGTAGGGCTGGTTCAACATTTGCAAGTCTGTAAATGTAATTCAGCATGTTAACAGATATAAAACCAAGAACAACATTACTATATCATTAGACACAGAAAAAGCATTTGATAGAACCCAGCATGCTTTCTTGATAAAAACCCTTGAGTACCTAGGCATAGAAAAAACAGTCCTTAAAACAGTAAGAGCCATCTATGATAACCCCACATCCAACCTTTTTCTCACTGGGCAAATCTGGAAGCATTCCCCCTAACAATGAGATAAGGCAAGGATGCCCACTCTCACACCTCCTGTTCAACATAGTGCTGAAGTTCTAGCAAGAGCAATCAACCAAGCAAGAGAAGAAAATAGGGGGTATCCAAATAAAAAAAAAAAAGAAAATTAAGCTATCCCTCTTTGTGGACAATATGATTCTATACTTGAAACCCCTAGCAGTCTGTCAAAAGTCTCCTCACACTGATAAACAACTTTAGTGAAATCTTGAGACACAAAATCAATGTGCAAAAGACAGTTGCATATCTATGCATCAACAACAGACAAAGAACCAAATAAAAAGCATAATCTCATTCACAATAGCCACAAAAAAAGAAATACCTTGGCATCCACCTAACCAGAGAAGTGAAAGACCTTTACAATGAAAACTACAAAATGCTGCCCAAAGAAATCAAGGATGACACAAACAAATGGAAAAACGTTCCATGCTCATGGATTGGAAGAATGAATATCGTCAAGATGTTCATCCTACCCAAGACAATCTACAGATTCAATGCAATACCCTTCAAATTATCAACATCATTTTTCTCAGACTAGGAAATGACAATACAGAAATTCATATGGAAACAAAACAGAGCATGAATAGCCAAAACAATCCTCAGCAAAAAAGAACAAAATGGGAAATATCATACTTCCAGACTTTAAACTTTACAACAAGGCTATAGTAACCAAAACAGCCTGGTACTGGTACAGGAATAGGTACTTAGATCAATGGAACAGGACAAAGATTCCAGAAGCAAAAACATATCACTCAATCAACTCATCTTTGGTAAACTCACCAATAACAATCCCTGGAGAAGGGAGACCACATGTGGAAAAAGGTGCTGGGGAAACTGGCTGATCATATGCAGAAGAATGAAACTGGAACCCTACCTATCACCATATGTAGAAATCAACTCAAAATATATCAAAGATCCAAATGTAAAATCTCAAACTATAAGAATCCTAGAAGAAAATACAGGAAACACCCTTATGCACATCGGAGTAGGCAACAAATTCTTGACCAAGGCCCCAAAAGCAAATGCCATAAAAGCTAAGATAGACAAGTGAGACCCCATCAAACTGAAAAGTTTTTGCATGGCAAGGAAACTGTCAAGAGAGTAAACAGGCCACCCACAAAATGGGGGGGAAATTGCAATTTATGCATTTCCAGAATCTACAAAGAATTCAAATGAAGTAAAAGGAAAGAAACAAACAGCCCCATTAGAAAGTGGGCAAAGGACATGAACAGACACTTAAAGAATGACATACGAGCAGCCAACAGGTGCATGAAAAAACTGCTCAGCCTCACTAGTCATCAGAGAAATGCAAATCAAAACTACAATGAGACCACCTAACTCTGGTAAGGATGGCTGTCATTACAAGTCAAAAAACAACAGATGCTGACATAGGTGTTTAGAAAAGGGGACACTTCTACACTATTGGTGAGAGTGCAGGCTAGTTCAATTGCTTTGGAAAGCAGTGTGGTGATTCCTAAAAGAACAAAAAAAGTGACCTTCTATATGATCCAGCAACTCCTTTCCTGGGAATATACCTGAAACATAAATTGTTTTACAAAAAAAAAAAACCTGCGCATGTATGTTTATTGCTGCAATATTCACAATAGCAAAAACATGGAACAATCCTACTGCCCATCAAAAATGGACCAGATAAAGAAAATATGGTACGCATACATGGTGGAGTATTATAAAGCCATAAAGAAAAACAAAATCATGGACTTTGCAGTAAATTGGATGGAATTGGGGACTGTAATACTAAGTGAACTATCACAGAAACAAAGAACTGAATACCACATATTTTCACTCATAAGTGGGCTCTGAACATCAGTCATATTAACACAAAGGAGGAACTGGCAGTCACAGGGCATTGCTAGGAAAGGAAGAGAGAGAGAAAAGTGGGGACATGTGTCAACACAAAGGGTTCCTGGTCCACTACCATGGGGAGTGAAGGCCAGCTAGAAGTCCAGACTTCACCTATGTGCAGCATACTTGTGTAATCAAGTCTTACTTATATCCTACATCTCTATAATAAAATAAAATTTAAAATAAAATAAAGTATTGCCAACCAGAGATAGTCATTATAAATACTTTGTTATTGAGCCTTCTAGAATATAGTCCTAGTCATTTAACTTTTAGCAAAAATAGAAATACATTTATCTTATTGTATAACCTACTGTTACTGCCTTTCCCATTTAGCAATAGTATTAGTATTTTTCCATTTCCCATATAGAATTGTATTTTTAACAACTACATATTTTTATTTTGTTTAATAATTTATTTCACTAGTCCCCTAGTGTTGGGAATCTAGGTTATTTTCCTTATTATTTATGAGTGTGTCTTACATTTAGCATGTTAACCTTTATTTTATTATACAGAAATGTTGTTATCCAGTTTCTAGTTTGCCTTTTAACTTTATTTAGCTTTGCATTCAAGAGTTTGTTTCTAATTTTTTAAACTTGCATGAACATTTCAAAATTCTGTTTTGCTGAGGAAGAATTTTAAAAACATCCTCCACCCCAGAATCGCATAAATATTGGTGGGCATTTTCCACCAACATTTGTATGACTTTTCTCATTTAATATGTTTGTGAAGAAGTAAATTAATATAAACTTGGCAAATCACATTTTTTTTAAAACTGCTAGATCATTTGGCTGATGGAAATGCAAACTAACTCAACCTCTATGGAAAACAGTGTGGCAATTTCTAAAAGAACTAGAAATTGTCCATATAACCCAGCAATCCCTCTACTGGGAATATGCCCAAAGGAACTCATATCATTCTACAAAAAAGATACCTGCACATGCATGTTTATTGCAGCATTATTCACAATAGTAAAAACATGGAACCAACCATGCTGCCCATCAAAACTGGACTGGATTTTTAAATTGTGGTACATATACACAATGGAATATTACGCAGCTATAAATAACAACAAACATATGGACCTCGCAGCAACTTGTATGGATTTAGCGTCTATAATACTCAGTGATCTATCACAGAAAAATAGCACTGAGCACCACATGTTCTCATTCATAAGTGAACCCTGAAGATTTACCATAATACTATAAAAAAGGTATTGATGGTAGCAAAATACTGCCAGGGGAGGGAAGGATGGCACACATCAATAAGGGTACCTGATCTCAAACCAGGCAAAGAGAGGACCAAAGGGAAGCCCAAACTTTAGCTGTATGACGCCCACTTGTATACCTAATCCTGAATAGTACCCCGCATCTTTAAAAGAAAAAAAAAACAAAACAAAAGAATACTGTGATGTAAAAAATAGCTGGACATGGTAGTGCACATCTGTAGTTCCAGTTACTCAGAAGGCTGAGGCGGAAGGATCACTGGAGCCCAGAAATTCGACATTGTGGTGGCCATGAGGGTGCATGCCACCGTACCCCAGCCTGGGCGAAGGAGTGAGACTCCAACTCAAAAATTAAAAAAAGAATACTGTGATGAATCTGCTTCTCAGAAGAAAAAGTCTTTGTATATTACAAAAACTGAAAGAAGAATATATTAGAGTTTCTTCTGTGAAATGAAGGGTTTGTATTACATTTCTCTAGAAGTTGATAGAATTATACTACACAAAGACATGGAAATATTATTTTCAGTGTTGACATCCAGGTTGGACTACCTGAGACTCGCAGGCACATCCATGTTCTGCTCCAGTTCTGAGGACTGGCTTCAAGTCATCCATTCTCTTTCCTGTATTCAGGGTGTCTTGGAGGACACTGCATCTTCCCATCAGCTTATTCTAACTCTGAATTGACTGTCTTCATAGCTTCATGTATTTTTTTCAGAGGATGTAAGGCATATTTTTACATCAGAGAGTACACTGAACAAAAAGATAAAATAAATGTCATAGCTGCTATTCTTAATAATAGTACTACATTTTCCAAACCATGTAATCTGAATACAGAGATTTTTTTTAAATAACAGCTCAGAAATCTGGCATGTAATGTGCAAACTGCAAAACCTTAACAAGATTCTACATGCCTTTTCTTTCACTGATTTCATGTCTAAAGCTATTTTTTGAGGTCCTACGATGCTTCCACAATTAAATATTAATAACTTTAACTTTCATGCATTATTCCATGGCCACCTTTATGATGTCAATCAACAATATCACTAACTTTCCAGTTTAAGATGTTTCTCCCCTTGGAAGAATCTGTTCATTACAGTAGTTAACAACCACTCAGTTAGCAAAGAGCCCTAAGACAAGGCCAGGGACAAGTTAATGGTGTAACAAATCAGTCGTTAAGCTAAATGGTCAGTTTGCACAGTACAGTATTATTGCTTTATTGAACCCAACTTAAAGATTTACAGCAGTTACATTTTATTCCAGGTACAAGATGCACAAATGAAATACAGAGGGGTGCAGTTTTGTTTTATACTGCTTTCATTAAGAACCCAATTGCACGGCAAAATCAGTTAGTATATATCTCGTTCCATGTGACAGCCAATTTTCCACTGAGATTGGAAACTCTTGGAGCTTTTTAATCCTTGATCTCACTCTGGTAGTACAAGGGGTGGGAGTTATAGTATGTTTTAAAATTGTGTAAAGTAAAGCATTGGCGGTAACAAGCACTTATCCCTGGCTCCTGGACAATGGAACTTCTCTGGATAAATGGTGCATTGCTTTGACTCCAGATCTGCTTTGAGGATGAAATATGTCTGGGATATACTTGTTGGACCAACATATTAAGGTATTTTTTTTGGAGAAATTTTTTTTCAGAAAAATAGATGTAGTATTACAAATATCTGTCACCAGAATAACCTATGACATAATCAATTTGACCAAGTACCAAAGTTGATTTCAGCATGATTCATTTAACTTTTTTTGGCATGCCTGTACTATATGCCAAGTACTTTCAAATTTTCATCTAAGGATATAGCAGGTAAAAATCCCTATGGGGTTTCCATTCTTGTGGAGAAGATAGATTTCAAAAACAATAAATATGTAAAACAAGATAATTTTTCAGTAATAAGTGCTATAAAGAAAATAAAATATGTTCCAGAAGAGTGGATGGGTGGAAGTCAACTGCTCATGTAAGCAGTGGAAACTTTGTTATTTGGAGGACTGCAGAAAATCAATCAATCAAGAACTCTATAAGTAAAAAGAAAGATAAGTATTTCACTGAAAACATATAAAATACAGTTTCACATACTTTCAAAGCCCTGTCTGCTGCTTTTTAGCTTCTCTTTGCAAACCTTCTTTCAGTTCAGAACAGGAAGAATACAGTCAGAGATTAAAGCTTAATTAGAGTTTAGGGACAGTGTGTGCTTAAGATACCTGCTCAGTACCCAGCACGATGTGCAAAATACTTTTTATGGCGATAACAGCAATGATGAAAAAGGTCAGAATAGCTGGGGTTTGGAAATAATTGCTTGGTTCAGATCTATAAAAAACTATTAAATAAGTCCTACAGAGGATAACACATTTTGTTATGTTATAAGAGCATAAAGATAGATGTTCTCCAGCTTACAGACTAATTCTGGATCTCAGCTTAATATCACCTAATATATTTATGTTCTACTGTTGCAAAACCACAAACTGACTTTTAATTTATTTAGTGGGACTAAAATACCACAAGACAAATAAACTATTAGACCTTGGGCATGAGTGTGTGTGTGTGTGTGGGTGTGTGTGTGTAATGCCATCTGACAATCTTAAATTTCCCAGACTAGTTACTTGTAAGTCAGTAACAAGGAAGAAAATATTTTCAGAAAGTCCGTGTTCAAATGTACACATACTATTTGAAACATTTTAAGAATGAATTATTTTAGTATTGAATTATTTCATTTTTATATTATGGTTGGCAAGGTAGACTCTTACTTTGACAATATAAAGACTATGCAAGACTTGTGAGATCATGTGTAGCTCAGATCATAAGGTATATTTGCATAAATGTAAATGACAGCATTTGAGGATCCTTTTGTTTCGTGCTCCAGTGGTGCTTTTTCAAATACAGATTGACAATGTTTCCACACTAATTAATCCATTTACTAAAACAGGCACAACAAAACAAAACCCTTTGTCCTTGCCCTCATGAAACTCACTGAAAGATAAACGAGAACTTCCAGCCATAATTCTCCTGGCTTTTGCAGTGGGAGGGAGGAGTATCAGTGAGGGTACCAGCAGGGCACATGGCATGCTTTAAAAAGTGACTCAATGGAGTGTAATGAATGGGACATCTTACAAAGGTGGGGGCAAGATTAAGGGAGAACAATAAGGGGCCACAAAGCAACCGGGTCTTAGCAGCAGCAGGAACAATTTCCACTAGCTTGAAAGGGCAAGGGAAGTGTATTCGTTTTCTGTTGCTGCCGGAAAAAACAGATCACAAACTTGGTGGCTTAAAACAACAGAACTTGTTTCTCCTATAGTTCTGAAGACCAGATGTCCAAAGTGAATCCTACAGAGCTAAAATCAAGGTGTTAGTAGGGCTGCTCTCCCCCAAGAGACTCTGAGGGAGAACTAATTTTCTTGCTTTTTCCAGAATCTAGAGCTACATTCCATGCGTTCAGAGGCTCATGTTCCCCTCCTCCATCTTAAAAGCCAGCAGTGCAGCATCATTTCTCTCTGATGCTGCTCCTATCACACTGCTTTTTTCTCTTCTCTGTATAGCCTAATGTCCCCTCTACCTCCCTCTTTTTAGGACAGGATACTTGTAATTACATTTAGGGCCCAGCTAGATAATTCAGGGAAAACTCAAGAAACTTAACTTAATCGCATCAGTAAAGATTCTTTTTCCATATAAGGTAAATGAGTTTCATGGGATTAGGACTTAGATATCCTTGGGGACCATTACTCAGGCTGCCACAGGGAGGAATCTGGGGCTGTTAGTGGAGCTTGGAAGACGTGTAACAGTAGGAAAAGACTGTGGACAGATTTGGTCTGTGGTAGTAGAACACAGCCACCATCAAGAGTTAGCCAAATCAGAAGAGAGTTTGAGGAATAAGTAATCCAACCTCTCTCTTTTCCCACCCTCCAGTTTCTGCCAGTGCCTTCCATCATCCATACCCAAGTAGAAGTTAGAGAGCAAGGAAGGCCAGACAATGTAGTCCTTAAATCAGCCTGCTGGTACACAGAGAAGTGTAGAGGAGGCTAAAGAGTGGACTCAAGAATAAAATAGGGAATATCTAGCAAGGATGTGTACCAGAAGAAAGTTGACAATATTTCTGAGCCCATGAGGACTCCAGCAAGATGCTAGGAAGACAAGAACGAGATTATTATCGCTAAAAAAAAGCCCTAACGAAGCAGCCTGATTTCAGAGAAGTGAGGTACAACTCTGCATCCTGGAGACTGGTAAATTATTCTAGAGGTAAGGAAATAATTAACTGAGGAAAAGAAATAATCTGAACTCAATCGGATTTTAACTCTGCAAGACTCATTCCACGGTTTCCAAAACTTAGGTTTTTCAACTACAGTTTGAGTATCCCTTATCTGAAATGCTTAGGACCAGAAGTACTTTGGACTTCAGACTGGCAGGGAAGGAGTGCAAATTTGAGAATATTTGCATTATACTTACCATTTAAGCACCCCTAATCCAAAATCAAAATTGCTCCAATGAGCATTTGCCGTGAGCATCATGTTGGTGCTCAAATAGTTTCATATTTTGCAGCATTTTGGACTTAAAATTTTCGGTTTACAGATATTCAACCTGAGTGGCTTGCAGTTTACAAAGGAAAAAACATTTTGATGTTAATTTGGTGAGAAGTACCCACTTCCTTTCTCCTTGGTTTGGATTAAGTTGTCATAAAAGGCAGCATAGCATTTACAACTTTCTTTTTATTCTTGAAATATTTAAGCTGACATTGAGAAGGATGAACTCGAGGAAAGCAAAACTTTATTTCAGTGACTTTAATGCCAAGAATCAACTTTCCTACATCAAGGGCTGAATTAGTGTCATCTCTAACCTAACATCTCTGCAGATAATTCAATGTTTGCTCCTCAAAGCTGTAAAACTCTGAAGATAATTGACTTTGGTGGTTTCTATTTAACTGGCCATGATATGATGATCCAGAGTAAAGGTACTAAACTGTTGAGCAAGGCCTAATGAATAGAAATGGTATGATTAAAAGGTACATAATAAATTAAATATTAACATTTTGGAGAAAAATAATCATTGCAACTTGTTATAGATAGTAGGAATTTTAGAGACTGCCTTATGACAACTCTATTTTAGAAGTTAATTTAAAAAACTATTTTTTGGATAGAAGAGTAGAGAGTTATGAATTAAAGCACCATCAGAACAAAATGGATATAACATAAATGCTTAGGCCAATAGGTAACAAAAGACATGCTCTTCAATCAATAAGGTTCCCAATTATCTTGATTTTTGTGTTTTCCAAGTTGATGATACTTTAGCTTCTCCCACAGAGAATCTTAACCACAGTGGAACCCTTCTGATGAGAGCCTAGATAAAGAGAGACATCTCTATGCTTGCCACAGTTCCCAAAAAACCCAAGGTAAAAATGGTACATTCAACTGGCCAAACAATGAGCCTCTTCCCTCTTCTTATTCAGTTCTTACATTGCCTACCACTTTCTTTTCACATGGGGGTACCTGGAGCCTAATTAACAGATTCAAATTCTTTGAACAGATGAAGGACAATAGACGATTCAAAAATTGAAAATGAAGAAGCTGAGGTGGAAAAATATAAAGCCATAAACTTGGCAGAAGAAAAAAGATATATCTGGTGAGTCTGAAGTCTTAACGAATGCAGATAGAACTACCCTATTTATAAAAGGTGAAGAAGAAAACAGCATTGTGAGATTCTAATCGACTTTACAAAACAAGAATAGAGGATATTTTGTTTTTAAATCTCTAGATGTCTCACTCCATTACCCTCAGTATTCACAGTTTTATAACCAGAATAGCACACAACTTTTCTTCTAAACACGGTAACACCACCCTGTGACAGGCAATGAGCCCACCTTCATTCCTCTTTCTGACCCCATAGATGGATAAAATTTGAATGGCAATGTATTTCAAGATGCTGTCTTCAATCAAACATTTACAATTGATGGGGGAAAGATTGATGAAAAATTGAGGACCATAGAAGATTAGACAAAGAAATGATCTTTACAAACATATTTCTTGTTAGTCCTGGGATATTGACTGTAATTGGATTTTATCTGCTCTTAGAATCTAGAAAGCTAAAGAGATCCACACAGAAAGTAAAAATGGATGTATCAAACTGGAGTGATGCTGACATGAGTTGATTCCTCACAAAACTTTGAATCAGATTGATAAAGCCTCACCCAAAAGTTTTCCCAGAAAACAGGCACAGAAGAGATCAATGGGATCTGGTAGACAAATGCATCTTTGGACAGTTCAGTCTTTACTTAACCTCTCCAATATTTTTTGGCTTAAGAGGAAGTGGCACAACACAGTCATATCACCAAAGAAGGAAACTGCAATTGATGCCTAGACTGAGCAATCACAGTGAATGGTAATAATGTTGCTAAAAATGCATCACATTTGCATCTCTATAGAACCATAGACAAATTTGTCTTTTTAAAATCAATATAATTGATGTGTCTGCATGTAATGTATGTAAGCAGTTGGCCTCATCAGAATTTTGTTGTACAACTTAAAGTATGAGTTTGAAATACTAAATACAGTGCCTTGTGTCTCATCCTTACTGGTAATTCTGGTATTGTCTCTCCCAAAATACAATATATAGATGCCCAGCATTATGGTAGATTTCATGCCTAGAACTGTATAAAAGAAAACAATTTATATCTTCCTCTGAATAGCTTCAGATCCATATTGAGGGCCCAGATGAACTTTTTGTTGTAGGGTGGTAGTTGTTGCTTTATAGCTGGTATTCTAAAGGCACAGGCATAGGTGGCTGATTTTTAGCAGTAGAAATTGATATTGCCTTTTATTGTTCTTTACTTTAATATTCCCATTGAGAAATCTTCCCAAGAGTTCAAGAAATTTGGGGACCTTTTTAGCAACAAAATCTTGAAGAATGAAAACTTTTTCTGACTTTGCTGTACAAATTTGCTCTTTATTTTATAACAACAACAAAAAATAGTATCAAAAGAAACATGCTCCACATCAATTATTGGTTAAGCAGAGAACATCGGCTTACATAAAAATAACTTATAAAAGGTTCACAATTAAGTAAGCATCAATTAATGGACTTTTTAAGTTTCAGAAAATATTTGCTAGTTTTCATAAATTCCTAAATACATAAATTATGTATTATGACACTTATTGCAGATAATAAACAATCAGATAATCTCCCTGGGGAGAAAGAATACCTCAGGGGTACACACAAAAATCAAAAGCTATCCTCTCCCTTCCCCTAGCATCCCCCAAGTAGGACAAAGGGACACTGACAGACAAGAACAAGTGTGTCCATGAGAAGTCATCTTGAAGACTTTGGCCCAAGATAACTCACATGCTTAACTCCACTCCCTCAACAGATTCCCATTCAAACAACTAAAGAAATAAAGAAAACAGCAATCATCACTGAGAATTCAGCAAGAGTACTATAAGGAATTTTCGTAAGCTATAATACAGAGTGAATCAGACTGCAGTAAAGACCTACCAAACTACAACCACTAGATGTAATGAAAAAGCCTGTGCAGGAATAAAGGAAATAATCTCCCACCATGACTTAATTAACCTTCTTCTCCACCCCCACAACTCAAAACAGAAGAGGACGAGGGCTCTCCTCTCATAGAAGACAGTAATAATTGTTATTACACAGGAAGTGCTCAAATTCCAGAATTCACACAGATTTAGCAGAAGCATCCTTGGTTTCCACCTGGTGTAAGCAAAATGCTAAACTGGGTAAGTAGGAGGTGTTATTGCTCCTAAAATGGGTGCATCTGCCTATCAGAGAAGCCAATTACCTTCATGAGAGTGGGTAAGGACCCTCAGCCAATGAGAACTACTGAGGAATTTTGCCTTTGTGGGTCTACCTTCATAGACAATCTGATTGTTCTTCCTGAATACCAGAGGACTTCACATTGATCCTTAAAACTCAAAAATATCAACAAGGTATCTTTAAATGTAGGTCACATTTCATCATTTTATCTTCTACTTGACTCTTCAACATTGTAGATTGTTTTTAAATTTGAGGATCTCTACTTTATTTCCCCATTGTCTCATATTGTATGCATATTGGATCTCTTGTAATATGCATTTTAGATATATATCCTCCATGTCTCTTTTCTTGAATTATATAATATTTCTATACGTTCTGCAGAAATTTTTTAGTTTGTCTTCTATTAAAGCAATTTGGTTTTCATGAGATGCAATCTACAATTCACTCTTGCCTTTTTAATGGACAGGCACACTATGAAATCTTTCCTGTTCTTACATTACTCTCTTTCCAGTCACCAGCTATTGCATTAGGAGAGCAATGTCCTCTTAAAATTCACTGAGAAAACAAACTATCGTGAATGGTTTCTTAATAATAAATAATCATTTATCCAAATGTTATCAGATAGACCCCAGTGTTTTCAATTATAAAATCTGCATTTTGCCTGACAATTTTTTTCTGTTATTCTTACCAGAGGTGTCTATAGAAATGAAAACAGAAAATGTTATTTGCTGACTTAATTTCTATAATACAGATTCATTAGTCTGCTCTTTTGAAGAGCAGAATAAAGCCAAATAGACAAAATATTTACCTCAAAAACTCAGAAAAGGAAAAATATAATAAACTTAAAGCTGAATGATGTTATTAATAAAGGCAAAAACTGAACTAAATTAATTAGAAAATAGGAATTCAGCAAAATCAATTAATCAAAGATCTATACTTTGAAGCAAACAATAAAATAAATAAGACCTTGGTAAGACTAACTGAGCAAAAGTGGGAAAACAAAATTATATTTTGTTTTATTTTTTGAAACAAAATTTTTTAAATTTTATCTCAACATCTCTTAAAATAAAGAAACTCCTAGGAAAACTTTAAGCACCAAAACTGATTAATTGAACAGGTAGTAATTAGAATAGTCTGATAATCACAGAAGATATTTTAAATGTTGTCAAAGAAATACCATCTCCCCCACTTTTGTGCATCTAATCTGATGTGTTAGTGACTTAGTGATCTGATCATTCCTGTAGTTTTTAAACTGTTATGGAGCATAGAAACCCAAAACAAAATTTTAAAAATTGTTCTAGCTTTTTAAAATTTAACTAGCTAAAGCTGCTACCAAAACCCAACAAACCAACCATAAAACAAAACTACAAAAAAAAACCTATTTGTGAATATTTGTGAATACATATTAAAGATTGCCAAGTAAAATATAAACAAATTGATCCCAGCAGTAAGGTAGACAGATTAATAAGTAGTTTCACTGTTAGTAGAAAAGTATACAGGAGTGAACCCCTCTCCCAAAAGACAGAATTTATGTATAAAAATTGTGTTTTTATTCCTACATGTTTAAACTTCAGTCACCTTCAAAGTGCTCTCTGTTTGATGTAATGCACCTATGGAGATGCTTTTTCCACTGCTCAAAACAATTTCGTCAATGTTGATGCCTTTTAGTTTTTTGTTTTGTTTTTGTTTCACTTCTTCCACAATGGCAAAACATTTCTGTTTGAGGACTTTTTTCATCCAGGGAAACAATAAAAAGTGGCTTTGGGCAGATCAGGTGAATAGGGAGGGTGGAGCATTGGGGTCATGCCATACTTGGTCAAAAACCGCTAAACATTCAGTGTAGTGTGGGCAGATTGTGTAAATCACCCATCATGAAATGGGCAAACATGTTGAAAGAATCTTCTAAAAAAAAATTCACTAAAGCCAAACACAGCCTCTGAAAGTGGCACTAGATGGTACACGGATGCCGATGGGATTCCAGAACATTAATCTAGTGGGAGAAACCTATACTGCAAAAGGTCTGCCCTCCCCTCCAAAAGATAACTCTGTTTTTCTGAGGGTCCTTTCTTGTGAGTCTCATTGTAAAAACCACACAACTCAGGAAAAGTAAAAATCACTTGAATTTCTATTACCATGACATAGCTGCTACTAACATTTGGATAAATATTCTTTATTTTCTCTCTAAACATACTTGTGCATATAGTTTATATATAAACAACTTTATATGAATGAAATAATAATATATATATGCATAAATGTGTAATCTTAGAGTTTTACTCAACAGTTTGTCATGGACTTGCATCCATGTCAATAAATATAGATCTACACCATTTGCAATATTTACACATTACTTAATTGTATTTATGTACTATAATTTACTTAACCAGTTTAATGGATGTCTGGGTTGTTTTCAGTGTGGTACTATTATAAATAGCTCTATGGTGTACTCCTTGGGTATAAATCTCTACCCATTCTTTCATTATGTTTTAAAAGCAGGGCTGCTGAATCATGCAGCATGCACATTTCATATTTTTCTATTACCAGATTGCCTTCCAGAAAAATTATACCTATGTATAGTTCTATCAACTATACTTGATAGTAAAATTGCCCCATACCCTCATCAGCACAAAATATCGTCAACTATTTGGTGTTAGATAGTGATTTGGCAGGAGAAAAGGCCAATTGTTCAATAAGTTTACATAATCCTTTTTTATGTTTATGTATTCAACAAACAACATATTAAATGTCTATAGTTACCAGAAGCTGGGCTAGGTTCTGAGGATTTGGTGATCAACAAAAGAGATGTGGTCTTTGACCTCAAAAAACACTTTCTGAGGGAAATAAATGGTTTTCAGAGTAACAAGAGGAGGACCTGCTTTGGGTAGGAGAGTTAGAAACTGTGTCTTTGAAGAAGTGACATTTAACCTGAGATAAGAAATGAGTTAAAATGTGTTCCAGGCAGTAAGGCAAAGATTGTGAGGCAAGAAAGAACTTGGTGTGTTTAGGGAAAGAAGGAAGGTTAGCATAGCTAGCCTTGAAGACTACAAAAAGGATTTTGAATTATCCCCTAAGTTCTGTAGAAAGACACTGAAGGACTTTAAATATTATACAATTAGATTTACCTTCTAATATCTCAGTCAAGTCTGTGAATATTAGACTGATTAATTCCTGGTTTAGAAAGCTATCAATAGCAATGCTACTCACTGAAATGTACAGCTTAGGTGAGAACAGACTTGAGGAAGATCAAGGATTCCACTACGGACATGTTAAGGTAGAGATATTTATAAGACATCTAAGTAGAGGTACAACACTAGCAGCTGGGTAATGTAAGCTGGCTCAGATAAAACAACATATATATACATATGAGTCCCTATCATATAGAGGGTATTTAAATCATGGTATTGGATAGGACCACCTAGGAAAAGAGTATACATTAAGAAGATATTTCAGAAATGTTTTTGACTAAAAATGATAATAAGAGGCCCACCAGAATTTAAAGGTATAATCAAACATAAAAGACCAGCTAATAGACTGTGATTTTTTTTTAATTCAGAAAAGTATATAATATAAGCAACATTATGAGGAATCAGTACCCACTAGCAAATAACCAGCACCACCTTCCACATTAAAAGAGCACAGGTCATGTGAGCATTTGTTTGTGTTTTAGATTTTACTATTTTAAACATTGGATGAATAGGTACTGAGACTCCTGAAGTTGCCTTGGGCCAAGGAGAGAATGACAGCCATCCCAGATCCATGATAAATGCTAAGCATCACTCACAGGGAGGCCAAGTGTGGAGCAAAAGGAAGCCAGACTGTGCCTGGAAGGTGTGCAGCGATAGAGAACTGCCCTGCCATTTTCTTTTACCCCTGAAGCAGTGTTCAAACATGTAACCTAAAAGTGAGTTCAAGTGCCAAGGGCGTGAGAGGGAATCCATGCTTCCCACTGCAGAACTTGGAACCTTTCTTCCTCAGGAAGGAGATAATACAATGGGCTGGGAAATATATCGCAGCATCTGGTCTTTTCATTCCTATAAGATTCCTACAGAGAGCACCAACCACTGGTAAACAAGTCTCCACTGATGTTGCCCCTTCTATGTCAGGAAAGTTACCATTAATTGTTATTATTTGTCCTCATTGGCATATAATTGAGAAAGAAGAGCTCCAGGGAGATTCCTGATTTAAAAAGGAAAAAAACCCATTGGTTTATATTATAAAAAATATGTTAACTAGAGAGGATGGTACCTGTACAAATAACTCTAGACATTATAATACAGCAAATTACAACATTCCAGCCAAAACAACATTTAGATAATGATCAATTCCTATTACACTGGGTCAAATACAAGCCCCAAAGAATGGAAGACAAATTTATCTTTCAGTGGCCAACATAAATCCCTTAGTTGAGGGAGAGGGAGGGGATGTGAAATATCACTAAAAAAATCAATATCTTTATTGATTAATCAAGCTACTGTGATTTATTGGGCACTCACTCATTCGTTTGTTACAGTCATTTCATGCATTGCCTCTGGCTATGATAAATGGTCTGGTCTCCTCTTTGGGAAAGAGAGAGGCTTTTTAGCAGTCCTTCTAGAAGTGTGGACTCTCCAAATGCCTGAATATTTATTTCCATGGAAAATTAAAGCCTGCAGACAGCTGTGAAGTACGGCCTTGAAAATATCAGATTCACCCAATGTGAGGAGCCCAAACAGCAGTGCCCACAGATGCCAATTCTGGATCCAAAATGCTAAAGCAGAAGTATGCTTGATATCCAGGACATAATGATACTTACTGACATGGTTAGGAGTTACCATCACGGAATGGGCCTGGCATTTTCTGTATTATATATTGTACATGTTCTCATTAGAATTCTGACAGTCTAATTTCTATAGCTGTTTGTTTTTAAACTATTACCTAACTTTATTTTTGTCTCCCAGTCCCCTTTAAACTGTATTCAGTGAATATAATCCTTCTTGGCCTCTAGATGAAAGCTCTGCTTTGAAGCATTATTGCTGATTCTTGAGTAATAGGTATACTCTGGTGACTTGAAGCTGATGCAGCAGCAAATGCAGTAATGAGAATATCTAGTCCAAGATATCAAAAGATCAAGTTGACTTAATATTATATCTTCTCCCTTTCCTGGAAGGGAAGGAAAGATGACACTTCTCTGCAACTTCACCTAAAGGACTTCCACCCCTACGTAACTTCAAGCTACTGTTTTACTCTTGGCCAAAGGCAAAGTAGGGGAAAGTGGGGGTAGGTCAGTTCTTCCTTGGTTGGGTGGCTTCCCATGCTCTAGGCCTGCCAGATGGTGAAAGCTGCATCCCCAGGTAGTACCCTGCATAATAACAAAGTAGACTTTCCCTCCAGGGCTACTTGCATGGGCTTTAGAGGTCCTTCTGTCCTACAAATTGTACTGCAAATCAAGCCAAATAAATTTTTATTCCAAGAGGTCACTCCAAGTATACTTCAGAATGCTTTCCTGTCTAAGTCCCTGGCTATATATTAAAATGCTTTCTACTGATGTCCCCTCGCCCTTCCAGGTGGACATACTAGACAGGACTCAAAACAACCCCATGTCTGCTCTCTCTCTCTCACGTGGGAAGATCCACAGGAAACACTCAGGCTCCTCTTTTCTACAAGTGCTGGGAGTGCAGGCCAATTCCAACACAACATCTAGGGTGACCAACCATGCTAGTTTGCCCAAGACTGCCCCAATTTTACTACTGGAAGCCCCACATCCCAGGTAACTCCCTAGTCCCAGGCCAACAACTTTCTTGATTGTACCTCCAACTTTCAATTCTGGTTAATTCCCACAGTCAGACTCACCCAAGACTACAATCTACTTGAGTTTCTTTCAGGCAAAAGCCTGGGACTAGCCCTCTGTATATGCCAATCATAAAACATGTCTTCCAAAGCTTGGGGAGGAACCTCTTGAAGACCCTCTCATTTGGCTTGAGAATAGAAGGCAGTGTTTCCCTCCTCTCATCCAATGGAGCACATCTCACATATGTCCAAAGAGAGGCCACCATGAGCCCAGAGAGCTTCTTGGTTTTTTTTTTTTGTTTTTTTTTTGAGTTGGAGTCTCACTCTGTTGCCCAGACTGGAATGCAGTGGCCGCTCCCGGCCACCGCAGCCTCGACCTGCTGGGCTCCGGCGATCCTTCCGCCTCAGCCTTCCAAGTAGCTGGAACTACAGGCGCACGCTACCATGCCCGGCTAATTTTTTGATTTATTGTAGAGATGAGGTCTCGCTTGCCAGGCGGGTCTCGAACCCGTGGGCTCAGGCAATCCAGAACATTTTTAATCAATGCAACTGCTAAGGTTTTTTGTCTTCTATACCCATATTTACCAACTTATTCATTTCTTAACTAGTATACATATTTTATATATTTATTTACTTATCTATTTATTATACTTACATTTTTAAACTTATTTTACAGAAATGAGATGCAAATTATATAAATTGTTTGGTCCATTTAATATATCTTGTATTTTTTTTCCATGTCACTACATATAAACCTTTCTTAATATTTTCCATGGCAGCATATCATAGACTTTCATCATTTCAACAACAACTTGGGTTAAGAAGGAATTAAATATATGTTCTTAATTGTTATCTTTTTTAGAAATCTGTCCCAGTAAGCTTCCTTTTTTTTTTTTTTAACTACAGAAGTATCATGGGAGTGGTTTATATCACTTGCGACCACTCTGTTCTCATGAGGTATACAAAACCCTTCTGCTTTCATTAATCAGTTCTCACATGTCACAAAATAGACTTTCTTCCAAGATTCACTATCACAGGAAATTCTGTTTGGACATGATGTTCATAAATACAACCTTCCATGTGGTCCTTTTCTATTACTGGCAACAGAAGGCAAAGTAATAAAACCTGTAACAGCAACCCTGAAGGTAGAATGGCAGCACTGAGAATGTCAAGGCAACAGAATTATATTAGCCTTCCCAGGAAGCTACTGCCCATATATTCTCATCCATCCATCTCTAGACCCATATGATTCAGATAATTGTCTGATCAACTTCTGAAACATATAGACCCCACCATGCTGGGATTGGCTTCTTTCTGGATCAGCCTACATTGCTGTTTCTCTTGTTTCATGATAGAGTTCAACTCAGTATTTATATTTTTTTAAACATTGAAGCAGTAAAGATAGTCGCAAAAAACACTTTTATTTAATGCCAAAGGTGAAAATCAGTGCACAGCCAATTAAGGAACCCATATGCAATAGACAAGCTGTTTGCTAAGGAAATGCTTTTGGTGAATCTTCTTTTACTTTCCTTTGGCTTTGTGTTTAATAGCAAGCAGAGTTTGTCTTCTCAAAAATGTGTCACAGTTAAAAAGCATTTGTACTCACAAAATAACATGAATGACAGAGTCCACGTGTGTGCAATCACAATGTAACCTAGTTCTTGTGACAGTGGCTTCAGGGAAGTTTCTTTTGGGGCCATCTTCCACTGAACTCAGTGTCCTTGTGTTATTCCCAAATGCTAGCCTGCTGCCCAATGGACACCCATCTCAGTCTGTTTTCTTTTTTTGTTGACATGTCTGACTTTTTTTTTTTTTTTTAAGTTGGAGTCTCACTCTGTCACCCAGACTGGAGTGCAGTGGCACACTCACAGCCACCTCAGCATTGACCTGCTGGGCTCCGGTGATCTTTCTGCCTCAACCTTCCAAGTAGCCGGAACTACAGGCATGCACTACCATGCCTGGCTAACTTATTTATTTATTTATTGTAGAAACAAGTTCTCACCAAGTTGCCCGAGCTGGTCTCGAACCCGTGGGCTCAGGCAATACACTCACCTCGACTTCCCAAAGTGCTGGGATTACAGGCTGAGCCACTGAGCCTGGCCATGTCTCACTTTTTCATTCCCATTCTCAGTACACATCAAGAGACACCTGGGTCCCATAATTGGTTATCAAATGAAAAATTGCTGGCCTGATCACCTAATTCATGTTATCCATAAGATCTTCATAACTTTTATTGCAAAGCCCAAGAAAAAAGAAAAAAGGATAATTTTCAGACCGTGAAATAATGGCCTAGATTTTCACACTCTCAAAAGTCCATTCATTCATCCATTTCACACATCACTCACCAGTTAGAAAGCATAGGCTATTTTATTATACCTATGGTGCCTCAATTCAGATTATAATTCACATCTATGTCAAAAAATTATAGACATCCTGCCTAGTGACAAAGTCTTTATTTGCTCAACTCAGTATCTAAGATTATTTCTCAGTCAGAATATGCTTCATGTCTTTAGCCTTGTATCATTTTGTCTTTTTTTATTTTTATTTTTGTCAGCTCTCAGGTAGTTTGGGAGAAGAAATAAGAAACCATATGACTGGACTGAGGTAGACTGAGTTTAATTTTAAAATGTAGGGAGGTGTGGCGTCTCACTCCTGTAGTAATCCCAGCACTTTGGGAGACTGAGGTAAGAGAATTGCTTGAGCCCAGGATTTTAGACCAGCCTGGGCAACATAGTGAGATCTTGTCTCTATAAAAACACACAAATTAGCTGGGTGTGGTGGTATGCACTTGTGGTCCCAGCTACTTGAGAAGCTGTGGTAGAAGGATCATTTAAGCCCAGGAGGTCAAGGCTGCAGTGAGCTGGAATCATGCTACTGCACTCCAGCCTGGGTGACAGAGTGAGAATCTGTCTCAGAACAAAACAAAACAACAACATAGAAATATGTTATCTGAAGCTATCTGAGACTCCATCCTTCCAGGTTTCCTCACCTTTGAGGATCCTTGGCCCATGGAGTTCTGACACATACACCAGATAGGGCCTTGTCCTGAACTCCTTGTGTGTTCTGTCTTCTTCCCTCTTGGCTCAGATTTTAAAAACCTCTCTTCTTCTTTGGGTTTTTCCTATTTCACCTTCTTGGTGCTGACCTTGTCTCTTCCTTCTGCTCAGACCTCTCTACATCTACTTTCCCCTGAATGGAATCCACAGTATCTATTATGATTTAGCATTCTTAAATTTACAGCATAACCTAAGATAGATATTTAAAATAATAGTCCTTTTCTCTATTTCTCCCACAGTGATATCCAGACTATGCAGACCTCGATGACAGCTGGCATGCAAACAGTAGAAGACAGGTAGTAAAATCGTCCTCTGTTTCCAGTTCACACACGCATTTCATGAAAGTATATGTTATGGTAAACCAAACCATAGAAGGATGATAAAACAAACAAAGAAAAACAGAGTGGAGAAGCATTCCAGATCCCTTTCCATTACATTATATGAGTGACACCCTCCATCTCTTGTATACAGAGTAGTTTTTGACTCAGCATTCAGGAAATGACAGTGGTTATTTTTTGCTCAGACAAAATAGACCCCTGGGCTTTGGACTGCAGTTAGAAGAAACCAGTAATGAAGGAAAACCAATGCCCTCAATTTAAAATTAATCAAATAGTATCACTGCTGTGTTCAAAGAGCTGTGCTGGGGACTAAAAGCTGTATAAGACCTGATATCTCCCTTTCGGATATGTATATGCAATTGAAGAAGTATTTATTGAGAAAAAATGTTAGACATCCAATCCCATGATTATGATGATCTAATAACTGGAATTTGTAGGACTAAGAAGGTAAGGTCTGCTTTCTGAAATAATGCAAACAACCCAAGGAAAATGTAAATAGAAAGAAGAAAAAGAAAAAAACAAAAATAGATAACTTGGTTGCACACTGACTAAGAATCAATGCAGAAGAAAGACAGGCCCACCAGAAAGCAGCTAATGAGGGCAGTTGGAGTCAGAGTCCATAGTTTAGGTCAAACGTGCAACAAGTCTCAGTGTGGTGATGCCAAAAAAGTCTGGCATCAAAAGACTTCACAGTTCTGAGATATCACGCATTTCCTCTTCTAGTTGCTGATAAGTGGAGTGGGTGTGGTGAGGTTTATTAGTGGCTAGACAGAGCCCAAATTCTGGAAAAGCTGGGATTGAATGAGTCATAGTATTGACAGTGAAATCAGAGAAAAAGATTTCTAGTTGTAAAAGAGTTGGGCATTATTCAGTCCTTTATTAACTGGACTCTAGTATAAGAGGATATGAAAATGTACACCTAATTGTGGGAGGTGCTAGGTGTTATAGTTACATGTCAGGCAAGAGACGGAGAGTCTTGAGGTAGACAACACATACGCATCTTACAAAGAAAATCTCAGATGCCTTTGTTACCTATGTGTAAAGAGAGATGATAGATGGAAATAGCTATAGTGTAGCAAATTTTGGAAAAACGTAGGGGACAGCTGGTGAAATTTTGCAGCTCATGTTGTCAGAAGAAAAATGGGTATGTTTTTTAAAAATTTTATTTAAGGTGGACTTATTTTTCAGTGACAGAGAAAAGATACTATACTGATAAAAGGACAGTTTATCAAATGAGAAAGTAAGGTTAGGGAGGGAAAAGTTTAATAACAATGAAGTATTCACAAATACGTTTGTAAGATAATAAAGATAGGAGAATAAGGGAGTAGGAAAAGAAACTTCCTACAAACTGTCTCCAATCCACTGAGACTGTAAGAGAAAGAGAGGAGGAATGGAAGAAGGAGACAGATTTGAGGAGTCGGAGGGCCTGGGGTGCAGAGAAAGGCAGTTAGCCAGATACAGAGAAGAGGACTTTCTCTAAGGACTTACCGAAGCTTTTGGGACAATGTGAATTGCTTGGTGTCCAAGGATGCGTGCCCTAAACTGTGCATTGAGATATACAGATTCTGAAAGAATGTATACAGATGATCCCATCCAGAGAACACAGCCAGTGATATTTTGTGCTGCAAACATTTTCTCATTAAAAAAAAAAATTATCAAGAATCAATAGCATCAAGATAATTTGACAAATTAGAAAAGAAACAGTCTTTTCTTTATGTTATTTTAAGGTGAAAAGAAAAGTCATTTTGCTATATCAATTTCCTCTACATTGTCAGATCATCATTTCCCTTCACATCTGACAGATTTGCAATAAATTGTTTCTCATAATAGTTGGAGCTTATACAGATTATAAGATTTTACAATATTATTTTAATTACTAGTGCTGTCTTAAAGTAACTTTTTTCCTCTTCAAAGATTTCTGGATCATGTAGTTTAATGAAATCTTTTGGGTTTTTTTTTTCCCCTCCTCTAAACCAATGGTAAACTTAAAAAGAAAAAGATTCCCTCATTTTCTTTTGTTACTTTTTAGAGCTAAATTTCTTTTGTGGTTTGGTCATGCAAGCTTTTTTACTTCTACAATAAGGCTTCTCTTTAAAGAAACAAAAACAATAAAAATAACTTTAAAAATGTTACATGCAAGACATTGAAAATGAGATTTTTAAAAGGAGAAAGGATCTGGGACACAAGAACACAATTCCTCCCAGGGCCATTTGCATCATAAAATGTGATTCATCAGCCATTACATCTGCATGGTTCTCCAACTGATGGACACTGATTGCAATAACCAGGGGACGTTGCTATTCATGGTGCGTAATGAGCAAGTCTCTGAGGCACATTGCCAGTCATGGGTCAGGCAGAGGGGTTGGGATTTCAGAAAACCCACATACCTAAATAACAACAACAACACAACACCTTGCAAAAAATAAACCTAAACCAAACAAACAAAAAATACTTTCTCCTTTATTTCCAGTTTTATCTGAATTTAGAGCAAGCAGTAATAGCTGTTACTTCTTTCTATATAATCAAGGAGATGGAATAGTAGAGTTTGAACAAGAAGGACAATCCTTGAAGCATTTAAGGAATTGAGTTCAAAGCCTAACTTGCTTGAGAAAAATAAAGCCCGCAGCATATTAAATATAGTGACTACTTCGTTCCCAACACTATTTTGTCTGAATCAACTACTTTTCTCATTATTTGGAGGATGTATAGACTCTGAAATTTTGACAAAACTGAACTGAAGGTACTGGAATTTGTGTGTCCCTCCATCTATTCCAAGGTTTGCTCAGTTTAGATTATGCAAACACACTTGGTCTTTCCAGCAGCTATATGTTATGTTTGTGAACTTCCATTAGTGTCACCCTTTTAACCTTATTACAAAAAGTTAAATTTACAGCATAAGGCTGAAGGTTAAGAGGAAATTGCTCCCTAATACCTTACAGATAGACTTGCTTTCAGGAGTTCATATTTCTACTCCTGGTCCTGGTGAACTACTCATAGCAAAGAAACCTACATGTTTCACAAATTTTTTTTCTTTCTTTTGGCAGAAAAATTTTTCATATATGTTTTGCTAAAGCAAAGAACTGATGTGGATAAAGTGAAATATGTCTCTAAACTACACCAAAACCAAATGAGGACTTACTGGTTGCTTCAAATGGATTCTGGCAACTTTTCAAGGTTTTGCAAACTATCTTCAGTTGTATTGATCTACAAATATATTCATGTGCGTATGTATGCGCACACATACACACAATAAATATGATTATGGTTGAACTAATTGGCCAGTTTAGTTAAATAACAAGTCACTTCAAACAATAACTTGATTATTTTTGTATTTTGACTAATGAACATTATTCAATACATTATTTTGAGAAAAATAAGACATTTATGTCACATTGCTAGAAGTTATAGTGCTTTCATAGTCTGCAATATCTTTCACCCAGAGTTTTATTTTAAGGTTCAATAAATTTTTCTTTCTCTAGTTCCCACTTTTTGCAGCTAATCCTTAAAATAAACTTTGTTTTCTCTTCTGAACAAGAAGTATCCATTATATTTAAAGCTTACCTATTTAAGGAATTTACCCACGGGGCCCCAAAGGACTGTTTTTATGTGGAGACAACTGTACCAAATATCCCTAGATTTGTTTTTGTCATTATGCAAAGGAAAACATAAAAGAGATGAGTGAGTCCTCAGTGCTTTGGGACACTTATTGATCGCAAATAAGCCTTGCTGGAGGATGAGCTTCAAACAACAAGTAGTCCTCTGAAGGCGCAATTTTGTCATGACCAGATGCTTTTGAACGTGTGAATTAATCCTGCATCATTGCATGGATGATTGATGTTTTCACTCTGAAAGCTCTGGGGCCCCTGTGAAATTTCTGAGGTCCGAGGATATTGAGACAATGATAACCTCGGCACCATTGATTTTGCTGTGAATTGGGTTCATGTTGCAATATGTGCCACGTCAAAGATATATACTCAAACAATGCCTTGTACTATTTTAGAAAACTCAGCAAGCTGCTTCTTCCTTTAGGCAACAAAAGCTCAACAAGCTAACAAAGCCAAGGCTCCAATGGAGACCTTATTCTTTCATGTATGCCACATGTGTCTTCAGCCTACAAATAACAGCCCTTAGCTTTGTAGCTGATGGGATATTTTATCTTTGTAGAGTGACCACATAATTTTTTAAAATTACTCAAGTTTCTCTGGACTGAAAGATAAGTCCATATTAAGCTTGTTTAAGCAAATAGGAGAATGCATTGGATTGGTAAAAAGGAAGCATAGAGGTGCATCTAGCTTCAGGCAAGGCTGGAACCAGGGCTCCAACGAATTTGGCAGAATACCTTCTCTGCTCTGCTTCACATTGGTTTTCTTTCTGCTTCAGCTTATATACTACCAGTTTGGCAGCACTCGTGGAAACAAAATACACTTTCCCTGCTACTTCCAGAAGAGTTCCATGACTAGTTGGTTCAGTTTAAGCCTGTGTCCATCTGGAGGGAGAAAGGTGAGCAAAGGAGTACATATATAGACTGTGACCCACTTGAATCTTATGGGCAGAATGTTTCCTCAAATGGATGCCCCACAGGAAAAAATGTCTTCAACCAAGCATCGCATTGCAGGGAATTTTGCACCATATTCACAGTTTATTCTTGTTTGATTTATAGTGAAATAGTTACAAGTTTGAGTGTGTATTAATTCATTAATTTATAAATAATAAAATTTGTATAGGCCATTTGCTGAGAGTATAACATAATCCAAAGTTACACTACTTGTTGCACCTTTAAGTATGTATAAATTTGCTATTCACCTTCAAAGTACTTGAAAAAAACACAAAAATATCTCTCAAATTTATCCTGGGTGAAAGGAAATCAAATTAGAAATGAGTTTCTCAGAAAATAATAGTGATAAATACTATTTTAAAAAATATTTTGTAACACGACCAAAGATTTAGTCAGAGAAAAACTCATTGTCTTGTAATTTTATTAAATAGAAAGAACAAAAATAAATGTACTCATCATCAGAACTGGATCAATGAAAAAAAATTAATGAATTAGAAGACAGTGATAGAATTAATGAACTCAAGAACAAATTCTTTAAAAAATTATAGAAAAATGGTAAAACTTTGTCATTTCTAATCAAGAAAAAATATATATAGAAATAATAAGCATGTACATAATAAAATAGATGCAAATTATAAAATTTTGAAAGAACTAAAAGGAAATATATTTATATATTCATAAAGTGAAAAAATTCAATTTGAAATAGATGTTTTGCAGGTTAGTGATCAAAACTGACTAAAAAAACTGACAAAAGTAAAAAACTGCACTAGATTAGCGGCAATAACAGTTGTTTCTTCTTAAAAAAAAAAAGTTCTCCAAATGAGATTCCTTGGTTCAAAAGAATTTACAGGCAAATTTTACATCATAAATAAGTCCCATACTATATAAATTATTTCATTTAATATGGAAATATACTAAGATTCTTACCTTGCTTAAGATGATTTCAGAAACCTAAGAAAAATACAGCCAAAAATAAAAATGCATATATATTTAAAAGTTCACAAAAGGCACAATCAAACAATATCTTAGAATATTTCAAAAGAATATCACATCACGTTCGAGGTAGACTTTTTCTAGCAATGCAAAGATGGTTCAATATCTGGAAAACTTTTAATATAATTGATCACTACAATATATAAAAAGTTGAGTAAAGATAATTTCATAAAAATTTTAAAAGCATTTTTGTAAAATAAGCCATCTGTAAATAAATGTTAAGATATATCCTTAATATAATAAAGATGTTTCCTCTAAGACTTGCTACAATTTCAGTGCTCTTAACAAAAGAAACAAACTCCTAATATTTTCTTATCAAAAGGTAAGTTGGACATATCCTTTGGCTCAGCAATTCTGTCTTTAAGAACTTATCTTGGTGGTTTATTTCACCCATGCCAGTTCTGGCATTTCACCCTTTCTTTTCTCCCTTCTCTAATAAACTTCGTTTGAAAACTTAAAAAAAAAAAAAAAGAACTTCTCTTTAGATATAACAAACATTCATGTTAAAATAGATACAAGATGTTTTGAATAGAAAGGAATTAGGTCTTTCAATGGGATATTTGCTGGTTAAGCATATGGTATGTAGAAAAAGAATAGCCACTAGAAATAATCTCTATCAGTTGATATAAAAGATCTCTAGGACAGTTAGCCTGAACTGTATTCCAGTCTCATTCCTGATGCAATTTCTGTGACAAGGGACATGTTTCAATTCAGAGTTGAAATCAGATCCACACAAATGATATGGACTGAGTGAATGAGGGATGGTTTAAGCAAAGCTAAATTATTATTATTATTATTATTATTATTATTTTTTGAGTTGGAGTCTCACTCTGTCGCTCAGACTGGAGTGCAGTGGCAGCTCCCGGCCACCATAGCCTCGGCCTGCTGGGCTCCGGGGATCCTTCCGCCTCAGCCTTCCGAGTAGCCGGAATTACAGGCGCATGCTACCACGCCCGGCTGATTTTTTTATTTATTGTAGAGATGAGGTCTCGCCAAGTTGCCGAGGCGGGTCTTGAACCCGCGGGCTCAGGCAATCCACCCACCTCAGCTTCCCAAAGTGCGGGATTACAGGCTAAACCACCAAGCCCGGCTTGCAAAGCTAAATTATTAAAGAAGCTGAATGGCAAACATAGTTGTTTACTGCAGATCAAAAAATCAGTAGCAATAACAAAAATATTTACGGTGGTTGTCTTTGGCAGAAGGATGGAGCTGTAGATGGAAGGAAGAGTTACTCTTCTTTTGTGTCCATTTATGTTTTTTTCCCCATGTGCATATATTATTTTTTAATGGTAAAAAACAATTTGAAAATATTTATGGAGAGTAAAATAGTAAAATGAAATCCCTACATCACATCATATGCTAAACATAAATTCAGATAAAGTAATAATTTAAATATAGAATTACTCATTTAAAGTGTGCTGAAAAATACATAGGCAAATATATATATATGTGTGTGTATATATATATATTTTTTCCCCCCTCCCCCCCGGAAAGACCTTCAAAATGAACAACTGGCAAAGTCTGTAACAAGAAAAAAAATAGACATTTCTAACCCTTTTTTATAACTGGAAAATAAAACACAAATACCCCCCAAACATGCAAATATATAGTTTAATAAGTTATTGTAAGGTAAACAAACAAACCAGGTGACCCAGGTATAGAATCATAAATTTGCCACCAGCCCCAGAAGCCTGCTTTTGTGCTCCAATCCCAATCTCAAGCTTCTTCTTCTTCTCCACAAAGTAACTCAAATTTTTGATTTTTATATTAGTTTCTTCTTTGTGTTACTTTGTAGATTTACCACCCATGTGCTCGTTTCTAGACACAATAGCTTAGTGTTCCCATTTTTAGAAAAAGTCTTAGCCAGGCTGGGTGGCTCAGCCTGTTATCCCAGCGCTTTAAGAGGCTGAGGTGACTGGATTCCCTGAGCCTGCGGGATCGAGATCCGCCTGGCCAACTTGGCGAGACCTTATCTCTACAATAAATAAAAAATTAGCCAGGCATGGTAGCGCGCGCCTGTAGTTCCAGCTACTTGGAAGGCTGAGGCGGAAGGATCTCTGGAACCCAGCAGGTGGAGGCTGCGGTGGCCTGGAGCGATCCACTGCACTCCAGTGTGGGTGACAGCATGAGACTCCGACTCAAGAAAAAAAAGTCTTTAAATCTTTTTACTCTGCAGGTTTCTCTTTTATCCTGTTCTTTCCTTAAAATTTATCTGTTGAAGAAACCTGGTCATTGGAACTGTGTAGTTTCCCACAGTCTGGATTCTTCTGATTGCACTCTCTGGGATAGTTCAGCATGCTTTTTACCCTCCAGAGTTCCCGCATGTCGTCAGTTGAATTCACAGCCTGGATCATCCTGATTGCTGTGAAAAGACCGTAAGTGGAGTTAGGGTCTTTCATGAGGAGGGATATGACATCTCAGTCTCTCTCTCTCTCTCTTTTTTAAATGATGTTAGTGATTCTTAATGCTTAGTACTCAGATCCGTTCATTCAATGGCGTTGCAAACATTCAATATTTATTATTTATTTACTTATTAGTTGGAAAGTTTTTATAAATAAGGGCTATCTCTCATCTACTACTTGACACTTTGAGTGCCAGTCAAAAAAAAAGGACAAAATAAATGCTAGATTTTCTTGATTAATCAATTTTCAAATATTTAATTAATTCCCTACTCACCTCCACAAGTGACTTATTAGGTTTTAAAAATATGTTATTATGAATTTAAGGATATAAAACTTTGATGGGGTTCAAGTAACTGAAATTGCTATATTAATATTAGCATATCAAAGGTCTAATTGTCCATTTTTGGTCTATGAGAATGTCTTCAAATTAGCTTCTGAGTCCTTTTATAATGAGCCTCATAGTTTTAGACAGTGCCTACACATTTGGTATGAGAGATATTCCTGGGTCATCTAGTAAATATTCTGCCATAGACAAAGATCCGCTATTTTTCAAAAGACAACAAGCAAAAACAAGACAAAAAAACATGATTTATTTTAGTAGGAAATGATATTTCAAGATCAATATCTGGGCTCTAGGGATGCTCTCTCTTTTACTGCATTGGCTATTGCTTCTAGATCTCTTCTACAGACAGGATCTGGAAATATGTGCATATATATATAAACACCTCATAAATTCATACTAAATTTTATGATAAAAAAGTACAGTGTTAAAAGTACAGGGCTGTTGTTTCAAAAATAACTATTTTGTATTATATGATTACCTTTTTTCTTCAATATTGAGAATCATGGTTCTTAGACGACATAGAGGATGATAAAATTGGAGTATCCCATAATTACTAATTTACCTTATTATAAATTACATAGACAATAACCTCAGTATAAAGATATATTATAACCATCAATTATGGTTTCTGAGATTAAAATAAAATTTGGCTATGTATATGATCTTAACATTCTTCTCCAATTCAAAAAGTAATTTAAAAATTTTAGAACAATGTATAAACATCTAATAATTTTAAAAATTAATTTATTTAAAAATAATTTATAAATCTATTGCATACTGTACTTTCTCTAATTTAACTCCTTTCACTCTTAGTTCTACTAGTAACTATGTATTTATGCATGAGTCCCTGTGCTGATGTGGCTTGAGTCATTTTGGTTGTCTAAAGCTGTTCCTTGATTCATCCTTGGGAAAAAAATCATGGGAACAAAATTCCTTGAGTTTTTGCAATTTGACAACAGATTATTTGTACCCTCTCTGCTTAAAATTTTCTATCTATGAAATCTTTGGCTCACATTTTTTTTTTTTTTTTTGCATTCCTTATATTTTTTTTCCATTTTATTCTGGTATAAGTTGTTGCTGTTAATAGTTAGATAATATAATATTTTTCCCTTATGAGTTTTGCTTTTTCCCCTTGCTGCTGTTTTCCAGTACTTCTATAAAAATATGATAATTCAATGTTTAACTTTTTAAAGAAAAGTGCCTGTTTTTAAAAATACAGTAATTTTATTAGAATATATTTTTATTGTGGCCTCTCTGGGTCAATACTAATAAATACATTGTATGTTCTCTCATTTATGTCTTTAATTTTTGAAAGCTTTTTTTGATTTATAAGTTATAGCATTTGTTTTTCCTTCTTGTTTTGATCCCCCCCCCACCTTTGGGAATATGTTTATTGGATCTTCCCTATCTATCTTCATTATCGTCCCTTTCTCTTAAATTTACTTTCATCTTTTTCATTAATATTTTTTACCATTTCCTTCCTTTCACTTCCTTTGTGTATTTTGCTCTTCTTTTTCTAGTTTCTTTAGGTAGAAGCTTAAATTGCTAACTTGAGACCATTCTTTTTATCTAATATAAGCATCACTATTTCTGAATAAAGATTGCTTTACCTGTACTCTACATATTTTGATGTATTGGGGTTTTTTTTTCCCAGTTAAAAACATTACTTTTCTCCTGAGACTTCCTTTTTTATCCATAGACAATGTAGAAAGGTGTTAATTTTCAAGCATTTCAAGATTTTCCCCTTTACCTCTCTTTATTAATGTCTGATATAGTTCCATTATATTTGAATACCATACTTTATATAAATTCGCTTCTTTTAAATTTTTAAAAGATTTATTCCAGGTTATGATCTATCTGGCTGAATGTTCTGTGCTCATTGAAAAGAATATGTATTCTGCTGTTATTAATTAGAAAGTTCTATAATTACAAAGTAGATCCCATTTTATGACAGTGTTGTTTATTTCTTCTATAGTCTTGCTAATGTTATCTTTACTAGTTAATACATATTAGTGACAGGGGAGTGTCTCTAATGTTAATTCTGGACTTGTTTATTTCTCCTTTAAGTTCTTTTAGTTTTTGCTTCATGTATTTTAAAGCTCTGCTGTTAAATGCATATACATTTAAGTTTGCTGTGTTTTCTTGGTGAATGATCCCTTTCTTAATATGCAATGTCTATTTTTTGCTCCAAAGTATACTTTGTCTAATACTGCCTTCTTTTGATTTGTTTGCATGGCCTATATTTATCTAGGTGTTTAATTCTTTTATTTTTAATGTATTCATAACATTATATTAAAGTGAGTTTCTTATAGACATCATCATGTAGTTGTGTCATTTTCTTATCCATTTTGGCAATCTCTGTCTTTAATTTTTGTGTTTAGATCATGTACATGTAAAGTACTCATTAATACGGTTGTATATAGGTGTACCCTTTTATTGTCTGTTTTCTGTTTATTACCTCAATTTTTCTTTTTCCCCTTTCCTTTCTTTTTTTAATATGTTCACATTTTAAAACCTTCCATTTTAATTTATATATTGCTTATTTTAGGATGTTTTTGTATCATTTATCTATCATTATCTATCTCTATCTATCTAACTATCTATCTATCTATCATCATCTATGTGTTACCGTTTACTCTGGGGATTAAAATAATAGAGTTTCCAGTCAATTTGAATTAGTATTTTACCACTCCAAGTAAAATGTAGAAATTTTACCACCACATAGGTCCTTTTACTTTCCATACTTTATGGTATAGTTGCCTTATGTATAACTCATTAAAAACTCTACCAGGTAATGCTATAAGTTTTGCTATTAACTGTAAAGCATATTATAAAGAACTCAAGAGGGAAAAACTAATTGAATATATTTGCCCAAGTATTTGCTATTTCTTTTATTTATTTTTTGATTTTAAAAAACTATTTTTTTTACCTTCTTTTTCTCCCAGAGCACTATTTATTTTATTTGTTAGCTCTGTGTTCTTATGAGTTTATGCTTGATTTCTGATTTTTTAATTTATAAATCTTTACTGAGTTTTGGCACCTCACTTCTGGAAATTTCTAGCTCTGATTTAAGTTGTTCTTTCATGTATTGTATGATATACTTAATATCTTTCATCCTGTTTTAAAATGAAATGTAATGGTTTTGAGGCACTCTAAGAGATGTCTTTTGGCATGCTTTAATTATCTGTACCGATATTATTTGGCTTCTCATTAGATGAAAGCATCTAATAATACATTTTGGTGGGAAGCTTTCTGCTTTGAGATGCAATTTAGTAACTGGTACTGATCTAGTCCTCCTACCATTATGCAACTATAAAATTGTTACAACGTATCTGAGGCAACTGTTTTCTTTCAGGCAGTGAAAAGAGGCAGTATAAGATTGCAATCACTGAGAAAAGAGAAACTCACTAGAAATCCTGTAATTGCTTTGCTCTTTTTCTTGGGGGCAATTTTCTGACTAAAGAACAGAGAGCTGAATTCTGAGAAGAACATAGTCATTTTTGCTGAGCTGAGAAGAAATAAGTAACAATCCAGAACAGCTAAAGTGTCTGAAATCTGTGGGTCAGAACAACAGAGAAGAAGGAACTCTATAAGAGGGAAGCCACAGAAGTCTGTATAGACGAATCTCCTGTGAGTCTGTTGCTGAGGAATATGCTGCACAGATGAGGGTGAGTCCATCTACGGCTAATATCAGCTGATTTGAGGGCTGAGATAGGACCCTAGAGGTCAAGCAATGCTATGGGAAGAGTAGTGCCAAGAGGTGTGAGATCTATGGCTCTAACACAGTAGAAAGATCTTGATAATTTATTGACATTTGGCATTCTGCTGAAACACCAAAAAAATTATGCCTTTAGATTATGAAACAAGCTTTAGAATGAAACGTGAGCTAGAGTCACCTTAACAAAGCCTACAATCAAGCCCAAACAGAAGACAATCTAACAACTGGCCTTGACAAGTTACAGGTTCTTTGAAAGTCTACAAGTATAAAGTGATCAGCAAGTAACTTACCTGCTTTCCAGGACAAAAATGAATACTCTCCAGAGGGCATTAATGGAATCTAGAGTCTTCATTATATACTTCTATAGGACTTGTGTTATCCATAATGTCAAGTATTTTATTTTAAAAAATCATGATTAAAAAAAAAAACAAGAAAATGTTTTTAAAAAGACAAATATATTCAAAGAATTTTTTAGAAATTTTTGTCTCAGATAAAGAAAATACAGGAATCTAAGCAGAAAAAAAAAAAAAAAAATAGAAAACTAGAGAAAATAGAAATTCGGCCAGACACAGTGACTCATATCTGTAGTTTCAGCACTTTGGGAGGCTGAGGTGAAAGGATTGTTTGAGCTCAGAAATTTGAGACCAGCCTAGACAACACAACAAAGCCTAATTTCTACAAAATGTCAAAAAATTAGTGTGGTGGCAAGTACCTATAGTCCCAGCTAATCAGGAGGCTGAGATGGAAGGAAGGTCTGGGCTCAGGAGGTTGAAGCTGAGGTGAGCCATGATTGTGCCTCTGCACTCCAGTCTGGACAAAAGAGTGAGACCCTGACTCAAAAAAAAAGAAAAAAAGAAAGGAAAATTCTAGAACTGAAAAGTATGAAACATCTAAAAACTACTGAATGGACTTAATAGCACATTAGAGAAAGCAAAATACAATGTATTTGAAGGCAGGGTAATAGAAGTTATCCAATATGAAAAAATGGGGGCAATTCCCTTGGGTCCCCGTCCACTGTAGGAGCTTTTTTTCTGTCCTCTCAATAAATCCTGCTTTCAAAACAAAACAAACAAACAAAAAAAAAAAAAAAAAAAAGGAAAGAAAGAAAAAGAAAAAAGAAAAGAAAAAATGGACAAGCCTCAATAAAGAGCAAAGTATATAATGGTTTGATTTAAAAGGAATTAGAGATCCTGAAGAAAGAGAGAATTTATTGGGATAGAAAATTAGTTTAAAAAATATTGAAGAAAATATCTGGAGAA
>CAUYQG010089353.1:0-25736 GCA_963574415.1 Tarsius wallacei
ATAAAAGTTGCAATGAGGAAGTAAATTCAGCAAGTTGGGAGGAAGAGAGAGAAGTCATGATTTCTTAGTTTTTCATTGATAAACTGGAAAAGAAGGTGATCCTATAAATTGAGATTGAGAATTTCTGGCATGAATATTTTAGAAAGATGACTTCTGTTTTGAATTCCATGACCTTGAATTAACAGTGGAATATCATGTTAATATATCCAGCATTCACTTGGGGTCTGAAATTTCAGGAAGAAGTATGAACTGGAGACATTACTATTGAATCTCTGTCTCTAGTTCATACTTTTCCCCGAATTTCAGACACACTTAAGGAGAAACTAGATGTGAGTGCTAGGGGTGCAATGCAATGGAACTTAAATATCAACCTATTTTCTCTGGAGGCCTGTTTTTTTTTTTTTTTTACCTCTAATTACTACCACAACTCTGCATTCAAATTCCCTGACCCTTACTCAAGTACAAAAATTTTAATTTACTGTTTTCCCATCAATTCTCATCATATATTCTCTTTATTAATTATAGGTGTTCTTTCAGTCATCAAGTCTAAGAACTCTTTGGTTAATTCATCTCGTTGACTCTGCCTTCTTCTTTTATCAAATCAAATATTAATTTTGAGCCTGTTTCACATAATCTCACTTTGTTTTCAATTACATCATAGCAAATCTCACATATCTTTCTAAATGAACTGCTAGCCGTTCATTTTCCCACTTATCACATGGCATATTACTTCCATATTAATCTCTCAAAAACCATTATGATCATGTTGGTTTTTTATTTAATAACATTTTAATAAATCTGTTTCTTTCTGGTGACTATTGCAAAAATTTCTCAGTCTATTAACTAAAAAATTACTGAGGATGAGTTAATTTTCAAAATATGCTTTATTTCTTTTTAGTTTGAATGATAATTTGAAAACAAATATCTTAGCTTTTTTTTGTTCTCCACAATAGGGAAAAGATACAACTTACTCTCATATTCAGACCAATATTTCTCATAAGCATAGATGCAAAAATATTCAACAAAATATTAGCAAATTGAATCCAACAATGTGCAATATAAAAATAATTATATATCAAGATCCACTAAGGTTTGTTCTAGGCATTCAATTCTGGTTCAACAATTTAAAATCAATTATTATAATTTATTATATAAATGAGCTAAAGAAGAAAAGTCACATGATTATACTAACAGACAGAAAAAAAGCCTTTAGCAAAATTCAACACCCATTCATGATTAAAAAAAAAAAAAATCTCAGCAAAGTCCGAATACAGAAGAACATTCCCAACTTGGTAAAGAACGTATACAAAAACAAGCAAAAAAATTTCAGTCAACATGGTACTCAATATCAAAAAACTGCCTTTTTTATTTGAAATTGAGTACAAGTCAGGATAGCCCCTCCCTTGACTCCTACTCAACATTGTACTGGAACTCCTAATATGTTAAATTATGTTACTTGAACATAATAAAATAAAAATACATACAGCTTAGAAAGGAAGAAATAAAACTGTCTTTTTTCATGGAGGGCATAAGTTTCTTTGTAGAAAGAAAAAAATATATCATCAAAAAAACTGCTAGAACAAATTTTAAAATATATAGGAAGGAGGTAGGATGCAAGGTCAATATACAAAAATTATTTTCTTATACATCAGTGATGAACAACTGGAATTTGAAGTTAAAAATAAAATACCATCTGAACTGGACTTTAAAATTATTTAGGAAAAAAATAACAAAATATGTGCAAGATTTATATGAGGCAAGTTATAAAACTCTCATGAAAGAAATCAAATATCTAAATAAATTGTGATATATTCCATATTCATGGATATAAAGATTACATATCTTTATAAGATATAAGATGTCAGTTCTTACCTACTTGATTCATAGATTCAAAGTAATCTCAATATAAATTCCAGGAAGTTATTTTATGGATATCAATAAACTAATTCTAAAGTTTATATGAAAAGGCAAAAATCCCAGAACGGCCAACACTTTATTGAAAAAGAATAACAAATTTGAAGAACTGATACAACCTGATAGTAAAACTTCTAAAAAGCTACATAATCAAGGCAATGCATTGGTGACAAAAGAATAGAAAAATAGATCAATAAACAAAAAATAGAGCTCAGACATATACTCACATAAATATAGGCAACTAATCTTTGACAAAAACAATTAAAAGAGGAAAAAGTGGTTTTGAAACATCTGCATACAGAACGTATTGTCTCCACAAAATTAACTTAACATCTTTCATAAACCTAACTGTAAAATGCAAAAATTAAAAAAATTATATAAGACAACAGTAGAAAATATACACTATCTTGGTTTTGGCAGAGAGTATTTAGATACAACACGAAATGTTCCAAATAAAAAATTGACAAGTTGCACATCATTAAGTTTAAAAAATCTTCTCTGGGTAAGACACTGTTAGGAGAATAGAAAAACTGCTAAAAAAATCTTTGCATATACCTATCTGATAAAATATTTACATCCAAAATATACAGTTATTAAATCTCAACAGTAAGAAACAGCTCAGTTGTAAAGAGGCGGAAGATATAAACATATCTCTTTAACGATATACATAAATTATATGATAAAATGTTCAACAGTACACATTATTAAGGAAGTGCAAATAAAAACAACAAGCAGATGCTACTATACAATTATTAGAATGGCTGAAATCCAAACCAAGGATGTTTAGCAATAGGAAGTTATTTTTAAGAGTCCAAGAAAATTTATTTTAAAAAATCTTTTTACTTTTCATTGTTGTAGATACATAATTTTTTTTTATATGTGATGAAGTGCATGTGATGCTTTGTAATGATCAAATTAGGATCATTGAGGTATCTAGCACCTCAAGCATTTATCATTTTTGACCATAGTCAACAAAACTTTTTTTATTGGCGATAGGAATGCAAAGTTATACAGTCACTTTGGAAGACAGTTTGCCTTTTCTAAACTATTCTTTCCATATGATCCAGCAATCATGCTTCTTGTTATTTGCCTAAAATTAGTTGTAAATGTATGCTCACACAAACTCTGCAATTGAATGTTTACAGCAGATTTATTAATAATTCCAAAACTTGGAAACAACCAAATGTCCTTCAATAGATAATTAGATAAACAAACTTTAGTACATTCATACAATGTAATATAGTTCAATGAGAAAAACAAATGAGCTATCATTTCTACAGTAGACTCAGAGAAACCCAAATGCGTTTTTCTAAATGAAATAAGCCAATATAACAAGGCTTCATTCTGTATGATCCTAACTATATGACGTTCTGGAAAAGGCACAACTAAGGAGAACGTTAAATGAATAATGATTTCCAGGGTTTAAGGGCAGGGAAAAAGGGATGAGCTGGTAGAACACAGGGGATTTTCGTGGCAGTAAAACCATCCTGTTTAATACTGTAATGGTGAATACATGTCATTATACATTTGTCAACATCTAGAGAATTTACAATACAAAGAGTGGGCCTTAATATAAACTATGGACTTTAGTCCCTAATAATATATCAAGTTATTTCTCTTTGCAGACGACATGATTCTATACCTCAAAAACACAAGAGAATCTGTGAAAAACCTTGCACTAATAAAGGACTTTGGCAAAGTCTCAGGGTATAAAATAAATGTGCAAAAGATAATTGCATTTCTATATACCAATAATAAACAAAGAGAAACCCAAATAAAAAGCACAATTCCATTCACAACAGCCACACACACACACACAAAAATGAAATGCCTTGGCATCTTCCTAATCAGAGATATGAAAGGCCTTTACAGTGAAAACTACAAAACACTGCTCAAAGAAATCAAAGATGACACAAACAAGTGGAAAATATTCCATGCTCACGGATTGGAAGAATCAACATTGTTAAAATGTCTATTCTACCTAAGGCAATCTACAGATTTAACGCAATACCCATTAAATTACCAGCAGCATTCTTCTCAGACCTGGAAACAACAATACAAGAATTCATATGGAAACATAAAAGACCACGAATAACTAAAACAATCCTCAGCAAAACAAACAAACAAGCAAAACACACAAAAAAAACAAAAAAAACAAAGCATTAGGTATCACACTCCCAGATTTTAAACTTTAGAAAGCTACAATAATCAAAACAGCCTTGCAATGGTACAAGAACAGGCATATAGACCAATGGAACAGAATTGAGATTCCAGAAGCAAAACCTCAATTTCTCAACCAGCTCATCTTTGACAAAGACTCCACCACCAACCACTGGGGAGAGGAGAACCTATTCAGTAAATGGTGCTGGGAAAACTTGCTGACTGCATGCAGAAGATTAAAACAAGACCCCCACCTATCCCCATATACAAAAGTCAACTCTAAATGGATCAGAGACCTGAAAGTAAAACCTCAAACTAATGCAGGTGACACCCTTTTGGAAATTGGGACTGGCAACCAAGTCCTATTCAAAACCCCAAGTGCCCATGCCATCAAGACAGCAGGGAGATAGCCCACAAACTGGGAAAAAATGTTTGCCAACTGAATGTCTGACAAAGCCTAACATCTAGGATCTACATGGAACTCAAACATGCTGAAAAGAAAAAAACAAACGGTCCTGTTATAAAGTGGGCAAAAGATATGAATAGGCAGTTCTCAAAAGAAGACATACAAGCAACCAACAGATACATGAAGAAATGCTCAGCTTCACTAGTCATAAAAGAAATGCAAATTAAAACTACACTGAGATACCACCTAACTCCAGTCAGGATGGTCATCATCAATAACTCAAAAAATAACAAATACTGGAGAGGATGTGGCGAAAAGGGAACACTTCTACATTAACACTTCTACACTGTTGGTGGGAGTGTAAACTAGTACAGCCTCTGTGGAAAACAGTGTGGCGATTCCTAAAAGTTATAAAAATTGACCTTCCATATGACCCCACAATCCCCCTACTGGGAATATACCCAGAATAACTCAAATCACTCTATAAAAAAGATACCTGCACATGTATGTTTATCACAGCATTGTTCACAATAGCAAGAACATGGAACCAACCATGCTGCCCATCAAAAGAGGACTGGATTAAAAAAATTTGGTCCATATACATGATGGAATATTACGCAGCCATAAAGAAGAACAAAATCATGAACTTCACAGCAATCTGGATGGACCTAGAGTCTATAATACTGAGTGATCTTTCACAGAAACAAAGAACTGAGTATCACATGTTCTCACTCATAAGTGGACCTTGAACAACTGTCATAATACTATAAGAAAAGGATTGACAGTAATGGGAGTATGGGGGGGGTGGGATTGGCAGTAGTGGGAATCTGCCTGGGAAAGGGGACATACCTCATCAACAAGGGTAACTTCATAATGAATATTTATATACCTAACCCTGAATTGTACCCCACATCTTTAAAATAAAAAAATTAAAAATTAAAATATATATATATATTTGTTGAATAGCTAGTTATAATAAGAGAATAGATCATAACTTTTAGAACAGTATCTTTTATTTGAAGAAAAATATGTAATTCATCCCAAATCCAACAATTATTTTAAGTATTGACATGATTCTCAGTGAACTTCTGTGCTGCATCTGATCTTATTATGAGATAAAGTTTCTCGTATTTTAAAGATTATTTTTATTTTTTAAAAAAACTAGTCATCATTTCATACACTTCTGGTTTCAGTTGCTTCACAATAGTAGCTTGCTTGTGAAGAATGACAATAACTATTTTCAAATGGAGTAGTGTCTCTATTTGTTTCATTCGTTGATTCTTTGCCTAGACCAATGTCCTGTAGTACTTCCTGTATGTTTTCTACTGGTAATTTTATAGTTTTGGATCTTACCTTTAATTCTTTAACCCATTTTCAATTGACTTCCATATACAGTGCAAGACAGGGGTCTAGTTTTGTTGTTCTGTATATGGGTATTCCATTTTACCAGAATCATTTGTTGAAGAGGATGCCTTTTCCTCGGTGTATGTTCTTGGTGTTGTCAAAAATCATTTGACTGTAAATACAAAAATGTCACTGATATTTTGGTAGGGATTACATTGAATCTATTGATTGCTTGGGGTAGTACGGTCATCTTACAATGTTAATTCTTCTATCCACTGAGCATGAGATATGTTTTGTTGCAAATGGAACTTTCTTCTTGATTTTTTTTTCAGCTAGTTTTTTGTTGGCACATTTTTGATGGAATCTTCAAGGCTTTCTAAATATAAAATTATGTCATTTGCAAAGAGGGACAATTTGTCATCCTCTTTTTTCAATTTGGATACATTTCATTTCCTTCTCTTTCCTCATTGCTCTAAGAATTCAAGTATGCTGAATAGGAGTGGTGAAAATGTACCTCGCTGTGTAGTTCCAGCTCTTTTTTTTTTTCATTTAAAAAAAATTTCAATAGCTTTAGAAGATACAAATAGTTTTTGATCTGGGCTTAAGAGTATCCACCAGCTGGGCTCAGTGGCTCAGCCTGTAATCCTGCACCTTGGGAGGCTGAGGTGAGTGAATTGCCTAAGCCCGCAGGTTCAAGACCCGCCTGGGCAACTTGGCGAGACCTCATCTCTACAATAAATCAAAAACCAGCCGGACGTGGTAGCGAGCGCCTGTAGTTCCAGCTACTTGGAAGGCTGGGGCGGAAGGATCGCCGGAGCCCAGCAGGTCGAGGCTGCGGTGGTTGGGAGCGGCCACTACACTCCAGTCTGAGTGACAGAGTAAGACTCCAACTCAAAAAAAAAAAAAGAGTATCCACCAATCCCACCTGTGCACATTGTACCTAATAGGCACTTTTTTGGAGCCCTCCACCTCTCACCTTCTTGGTCTCTAGTGTCATTATACTATTCTCTATGTCTTCGCATATCTTTAGTTTAGCTCCTATTTATAAGTAAGAATATGCAGTGTTCGGTATTCTGTTCCTGAGTTAGTTTGCTTAGGATGGTGTTTTCCAATTCCATCCAAGTTGCTGCAAAAGACATTATTTCATTTTTATTCTTTTTTTTTGATAGCTGAATAGTATTCCATAGTGTATATATACCACTTTTTCATTATCTACTGATCAGTTGATGGGCATTTAGGTTGATTCCATATTTTTGCAACTGTGAATTGTGCTGCATGAACACGTGCGTGCAGGTGTCTTTTTTAATATAATAATCTCTGTTCCTTAGGGTAGATACCTAGTAGTGGAGTTGCTAGATCAAATGGTAGATCCACTTGTAGTTCTTTTAGTAAGTTAGAGAGGATTCCCTCCTCTTCATTCTTGTGGAATAGCTTCAGTAAAATTGGCACCTGCTCTTCTTTGAAAGTCTGGTATAATTCAGCTATGAGTCCATTAAGTCCTGGACCTATTTTTTTTGGTTGGGAAGTTTCTAATTATTGTTTCAATCTCACTGATCATTATTGATCTATTCAGGGTTTCTATTTCTTTCTGATTTATGTTTAGGGGCTGTGTATTTCCAAGAATGTATTCATTTCCTCTAGATTTTCTAGTTTGCATGAAAGTGTTTATAATAGTTTCAGATGATCTTTTGAATTTCCATTGTATTATTTGTAATGTTTTCATTACAAATTGAGCTAATCTGAATCTTCTCTCTTCATTTCTTGATTAATCTATCTAGTGGTCTATCAGGTTTTTTTTTTTAATCTGTTCAAAAACCAGCTTTTTTATTACCTTGATCATTTTATTTTTTAATTTCAATTTCACTTAGTTCTGTTCTGATCATTGTTAATTATTTTCTTCTGCTAGCTTTGGGTTTGGTTTGTTTGTGTTTTCTAGTTCCCTGAGGTGTGATGTTAGGTTGTTGATATGTGATCTTTCAGTCTTAAATTTTCCTCTGAGTACAACTTTGACTGTGTCTCAGAAGTTTTGATAACTTTTTCATTGTCATCATTAATTTCAAGAAAAGTTTTAATTTCCATCTTGATTTTATTGTTGACCCAAGGATTATCCAGGAGTAGATAGTTTAGCTTCCATTTTTCTGTTTAATTTTGAAATTTTTTTTTTTTTTTTTTTAGTTAATTTCCAGTTTTATTCCACCGTGGTCTGAGAAGGTACTTGATATGATTTTGATTTATTCATTTATTTATTGAGACTTGATTGTGGCCAATCATATAGTCTATTTCAGAGAATGTTTTGTGCTCTGAGGAGAAAAATGTATATTCTATAGTTCTGGGATGAACTGTTCTGTAGATGTCTATTCGTTTCATTTGTTCTAGAGTCAGTATAACTCCAATATTTCTTTGTTGACTTTCTGCTGTTGGTGGAGTGTTGACAGTTTCCACTATTATTGTATTGTTATCTTTCTTTTTTTAAAAGTCTAGTAGAAGTTGTTTTATAAAACTGGTATTCTGACGTTAGGTGCCTATATACTTCAACTTGTTATGTTTTCTCATTAGATTGATTCCTTTATCATTATATAATAGCCATCTTTGTCTTGTTTTTCTTTTTTACTGTTTTTAATTTAAAATCTGTTTTAACTACTATGAGAATGGCTACTCTGTCTCATTTTTGGTTTCCATTTGCATGGAATATTTTTCCCCATGTTTTTACCTTGAATCTGTTGGAGTCTTTGTGAGTTAGGTGGGTCTCTTAAAGGCAGCAGTTGTGTTTCTTTAACCATTCTGCCAGTCTATGTCTTTTCAGTGGGTCATTGGGACCATTTAATAATTATATTTAAGGTATATTTAATTTTGTGGGTGATCTGTATGCTCCATTAACTCTGTGCTTGCCTGTGCTTTTGTGATAGGTTTTGGTGTTCTTCTGTTTCTGTGTTTCTCCTGGAGGGATGATCTAGAGAAGGCTTATTCTCTTAGGGACTGGATGTCTGGGAAGGATTTTAATTCTCCATCAGTGATAAAGTTTAGCTCGGCAGGGTAGTAGATTTTTGACTGGAATTGCTTATCTTTGAATTTGTTAAAGATAGGACTTAAGTTGTGTTTGGCTTTTAGTGTTTCTGCTGAGAATTCTGGTGCAATTCTTGGGTCTTCCCTAGTAGGTGGTCTAATCCTTCTCTCTGGCTACCTTTAGAATTTTCTTTCATGCTTACTTTACAGTCATGGATTACTATATGTTTTGGGGATGGTCTTCTCATGTAATACCTTTCAGATGTTCTCTGAATCTCTTGTACTTGGATGGGCAACTCTCCAATGAGATACAGGAAATTTTCTTGGATGACCTCATGGAAGGCTTGTTCCAGGGTGTTCTCAGTTTCCTCTCCTGCTTTGGAGATTCCAATCAAATGTCGATTTAGCTTCTCTACATAGTCCCACACTTCTCATAAGTTCTGTTCCCCCCCTTTTTTGTTGTTGTTTTTGTTTCTTGTTCTCATTTACGTTGGCCTGGGTTAGTTCAGTAATTTGGTCTTTGAGCTCTGAGATTCTTTCCTCTGCCTGATTGATTCTGCTATCTAGGCCTGCTATTGTGCCTTAAAATTCCGGAGGAAGTTCTTCATGTTCAGGACTTCAGAATGGAACTTTCTTACATTGGCTAGCTCAGCCTTTACTTCCTGAATGACTTGGGTGATCGTGATCTTAATTTCTAACTTCTCATGGTTTCCCTTAGCTACTTTAGTCATGCAATGTCTAAATTCTGTGTCTGTCCTCAAGAACAGGTCATTCTGGTGGCTTCCATTGTTTAGGGATTGATAGCTGCTATTTTAGGTGGTGACTCTGAGATTTTGAGGGTTCCCAGTGTTTCTATTCTGTTACTTCCCTATCTGTGAGGAGCAACTCTTCCTTCTTCATCATTATTCTTAAGTTGTGTTGCTTGTAGCTAAAGTCTTGTTTTCCTAGGGCCTATTCTGTTGTTCAATGAAGTTCACTTGGGGAGAGAGACAGGGGTATTCACTTCTGCTCCACCACTCTTGCTGGGCAGTATGTCACACTCAGAGTGACTTTCTGTTGCAGAGATTTCCCTGTGGTCAGATGAGTCTTGCACTATGAAGGGACAAAGTGGGGGAATAGACCCACTGGCTGTTCACCATTCACAGCCCAGAAAACTTCCAGTGGAAAAGCACTCTGGGCACCTTTCATGTGTGTCTTTCTCCCCCATTCCAGACCACACCCAGCACTTATAAAACAGCAAATTCCCTGCCACAGAGGGACTCACACTTTAGGCATGTGATGCTGGCAGAAGAACCTTCCTGATCTGTAGGTGGAGGTTGGCCAACAGATGCTAGTGGTGGGCACCAAGTGAGTGTACACAGGAGGTGAGGTTTCTCAGCCTGAGATCTGGCCACTGGGCTCTGACAGCAAGAAGTATGCCCTTGGGGACTGGCTGGCGGTTCAGAGTGTGGGTATATCCCTGTTCTTCATGGGCTCTGCCACTCCTCATTGTTCCTCTGTAGCACACTGCACTCAAAGTTACTTTCTGCTGCAGAGTTTTCTCTGTGCTCAGTCTGGTCAGACTGCTTTTAGACCCCATAGCAAGCACTATGTGGAGACCACATGAGAGGATGACTCCTCCCTTGTAGTAATTCACCATTCAGAGCTCAGAAACCTTCCCACCAGGAAACACTCCTGGTGCCTTTCATGTCTCTCCCTCCTCTGTTCAAATCTACACTCAGCACTTGAAAAACAGTACATTCCTGCCACAGAGGAACTCACGCTTTGAACATGTGAGGTTGCCAGGAAAGTCTTCCTGATCTGGAGGGGAGAATTGACTGCCAAACTGGTGGCAGCATTGGGTGAGCACTACCAGGAGGCACACTTTTCTGTCCTAGGAGTTGACTGCCAGGTTCTGCTAGCGGGAAGTGCCCCCTTGGGGGCTGGTTGGCATTTCAGAGCCTGGGTGTGTTCCCCACTCCATGTGGATTCTGGCCACCCACTGCTGTGCCCTGACCATGTCTCATGGGACCAAAAACCTGTGAGCAGCTGGGAAGAGGGGAATCCACCCAGACCACATCAGGATTACTCACTCCCTCTTATACACAGGTAGGGCTGCAGCTCCTATGCAAGCCTTGTACACTTCAGGAGTGGGACTCCCCTATTCCATCTCAGCCATCCTGGTACTCTCCTTCCTGGCATCTATGTGTTCAAAGAGTCCTCTGCGGGGTAAAGGGTATTTCACCCATCCAAAACTGCTGAAGGTGCCTGTGTTAATTGTCAGCTAGATCTGTACTCTGCTCTGCTCTGAGAGAGAGGTGCAGGTCGGCTGTTCCTCTTGGATCCTCCTCTTGGATCCTCCTCTGGCTGTTATTCTGTCTGAGGAGACTGAAGATGGGGCCCCAATCCCTTCTGACTTGTAGGGTTTCTTCTGAGAAGTCTGCTATTAGTCTGATAGGTTAACCTTTGCAAGTTATTTGATGATTTTGTGTCTCACTGCTCTTAAAATTATTTCCTTTATATTAACTTTGCATAACTGGATAATAATATGCTTTGAGAATGACTTTTATGCAATAAATCTTTTGAGGGTTGTTTGGGTTTCTTATAGCTGGATGTTTAGATCTCTGGCAAGGTCAGAGATATTTTCCTTCATTATTCCTTCTGATGTTTTCTCTTCTTCTTCAGGAACACCTATGATTCTTAGGTCTGGACATTTTACATAATCCCATATTTCTTGGAGATTTTGTTCTGTTGTCTTTATTCTTTTTTCTTTATTGCTGTTTGATTAGATTAATTCAAAACCTTGTCTTAAAGTTTCAAGATCGTTTCTTCTACTTGTTCTTGTTCTAGTCCACTGTTAAAAACTTTTCATTGTATTTAGTACTCCCTTAAATGATTCTTTCATTTCCAGCTTTTATGATTCTTTCATTTCCAGCATTTTTGTTGTTGTTGTTGTTGTTGTTGTTTTGGTGTTTATCTCTTTGGGAAATTTTTAATTTATGTCCTGAATAGTTTTTTAATTTCCTCGTGTTGGTTTTCAATTTTCTTCTGAAGTTCATTGATCAATCTTATAATCAATCTTTTACATTCTCTGTCTGGAATTTCAAAAATTTCATTTTGGTTAGGGTTTGTCATTGAAGAGTTGGTGTGGTCTTTGGGGGGCCTTGGAAAACTGTTTTTTCTTATTGTCAAAATTATTTTTCTGGTTCCTTTTCATTTAGGTAGACTATTTCTTTTTATTTGAGGTTGTTAAGGGCTGATGTAGGAACTGTAGGGTTCCCTTGGTTATATATCGCCTTGATATGGTGAGTTTCTCAATTGTCAGCTGTGGCAGTCTTGTGCTGGGTACCTGCACTGGCTCATGGCATCCTGAGTGGCCAGAGTGGGTTGAAAAGTTTCGTTAGCTGGCATTTGGGATTAGGCCTTCCCCTAAACTGAGGTATTGTATCTGATTTAGTGGGCTGTATTGCTGACCTTCAGGAGGTGGTACTTATGGGAGAAATCCAGCTGCAGTGGTGGCTATGGGGTTTCTCCATGCTCTAAGGACATGCCCTTCTAGCCTAGGTCATGGGTGGGGCTCTGGGGATTCCCCAAGTTCTGTCTGTTTTGAACCTTTGAGGGTAGTACAGGAGAAAGAAGCTGAAGTACCCCACAAATGTGCACTCTTGGCCACCCTAGTGGGGATTAGGAGAAAGTACCAGGCCACTGGCAGCAATACTGCTGTGCAGGGCAGGTACAGAAGAGTTTACACTGAAGTGAGAGGTTGCTTTGGCAACACGTCCCAACCAGCTCCCAACTTGGCCTCAGGCAATTGACAATCTGAGCAGCTGGTCTCAGTGCTTCCTTGTTCTCAGGCATCCTGACCAGCCTGGAATTGTCTGCAGCTGGATGGAGTTTGCCTTTGGGGCCCATGCCCTCCTAGTCTGGCTAGAAAGCAGCTGAGCTTCCTGCAAGGGTTGAGTTCCTGGGAAATGGTAGCTGGCACTGCTCAAGGCTTTCTTTTTTTTCTGCAGCACTCCATAGCAGGGCATGGCTATGGGTAAAGTAGTTTCTTGTGAGGGACCGGAGTCCTGCAATGTTTAGTGGGCCCTGCAAGTTCATGGCAGGAACACAGAACTCCTGAATTCCTGTCGCTCTCCTTCCCCACTGTGTCCAGAGGCTGTGGTGGATTGTGGTGGTGCAGGCAAGAATCTGGCCAGTTCCAGCCAAGGTCGAGTTTTCTTTCTTCTTTTTGCACTAAGTGGTCATTATCACTCCTTTAGCAAGTTGTGAGGAATGCTGCTGATCTCATTCTTTTTTGGATGCTGAGGAAACTCTATCTTGGTTATTCTTGAGGAGAAACTCTAGCTGCCTCATGTTGTCCATCTTAATCTTATCTCCCTCAGTTCCAGTTCTTAGAGAAAAGGCATTCAGTTTTTCCCCACTTAATATAATGTTAGCTGTGGATTGGCAATAGAAAGCAAGCACACTTGTTGCTGTCCTGCCCATTGTATCTTCACAATGTATCTCCTCTTTAATAAATTTACTCTGCCTTGTTAAAAAAAATGTTAGCTGTGGGCTTGTGGCCTTTATTATATTGAACTATGTTAATTCCACACCGAGTTTGTTGAGAGTTTTTGTTATAAAAAGAATGTCAAATTTAATCAAATGCTTTTCTGCATTTATTGGGATTATTATATGATTTTTGTCCTTCATTCTATTGATGTGATGTATCATATTCACTGATTTGCATATGTTGAACCACCCTTGCATTCCTGGGATAAATTCCACTTGATTTGGTGTAAAATCTTTTTGATGTGCTGTTGGATTCAATTAGCTATTATTTTCTTGAGGATTTTTGTCTCTATGTTCATCAGAGAGATTGGTCTGCAATTCTTTTCTCCTTATGTGTGTCCTTTTCTAGTTTTGATATCAAGGTTGTGCTGTCCTCATTCATTGCATTAGGACAAATTCTTCTTCTTTATGTAATAGTTTAAGGAGAACTGGTATTAGTTCTTTATAAGTTTGGTAGAATTTGGCATTGAAGTCATTCAGGATTGAGATTGTCGTTATTGGGAGACTTTACAACTGATTCGATCTCAATACTCATTATTGGTATGCTCAGATTTCCTATTTCCTCCTGATTCAGTTTTGATAGTTTTGTGTGTCAAGAAATTAATTTATTTCCTCTGGGTTTTCTTTTTAAAAATATTTTTTATTTTAAAGATGTGAGGTATAATTCAGGGTTAGATGTACATGTGTTCATTATGCAGGAACACTTGTTGATGAGGTGTGCCCCCTTTCCCCAGGCAGATTCCTACAACTGCCAATCCTGCTTCCCCACTCCCCTTCTGTCAGTTTCCTGCTACTGCCAACCCTTTTCTTATAATATTATGACAATTGTTCAAGGTCTGCTTATGAGTGAGAACAAGTGATATTCAGTTCTTTGTTTCTGTGAAAAATCACTCAGTATTATAGACTCTAAGTCCATCCAGGTTGCTGTGAAGATCATGATTTTGTTCTTTATGGCTGCATATTCCATCGTGTATATGTACCGTATTTTTTTATCCAATCCTCTTTTTTTTTTTTTTTTTTTAGTTGGAGTCTCACTCTGTCGCCCAGACTAGAGTGCAGTGGCAGCTCCCGGCCACCGCAGCCTCGACCTGCTGGGCTCCCGCGATCCTTCCGCCTCAGCCTTCCAAGTAGCTGGAACTACAGGCATGCGCTACCACACCTGGCTAATTTTTTGATTTATTGTAGAGATGAGGTCTCGCCAAGTTGCTCAGGCGGGTCTCGAACCCGCGGGCTCAGGCAATCCACTCACCTCAGCCTCCCAAGGCGCGGGATTACAGGCTGAGCCACCGAGCCCGGCCCAATCCTCTTTGGATGGGCAGCATGGTTGGTTCCATGTTCTTGCTACTATTAATAAGGCTGTGATAAACATACATGTGCAGGTATCTTTTTTATAGAGTGATTTGATTTCTTCCGGGTATATTCCCAGTAGGGGGATTGAGGGATCATAAAGAAGGTCAATTTTTAGGAATCACCACACTGTATTCCACAGAGGCTATACTAGTTTACACTTCCACCAACACTGTAGAAGTGTTCCCCTTTTATCACATCCTCTCCAGCATTTGTTGTTTTTTGAGTTATTGATAATACCCATCCTGACTGGAGTTAGGTGTTATCTCAGTGCATTTTTTTTTTTTTTGAGTTGGAGTCTCACTCTGTCACCCAGACTGGAGTGCAGTGGCCGCTCCCGGCCACCGCAGTCTCGACCTGCTGGGTTCCGGCGATCCTTCCGCCTCAGCCTTCCAAGTAGCTGGAACTACAGGCGTGCGCTACCACGCCCGGCTGATTTTTGATTTATTGTAGAGATGAGGTCTCGCCAAGTTGCCCAGGTGGGTCTCGAACCCGCGGGCTCAGGCAATTCACTCACCTTGGCCTCCCAAAGCGCGGGATTACAGGCTAAGCCACCGAGCCTGGCCTATCTCAGTGCATTTTAAATTTGCATTTCTTTGATGACTAATGAGGCTGAGCATTTTTTCATGTATCTGTTGGTTGCTCATATGTCTTCTTTTGAGAACTGTCTATTCATATCGTTTGCTCACTTTGTAATGTGACTGTTTTTTTCTTTTGGCATGTTTGAGTTCTTTGTAGATCCTAGATGTTAGGCCTTTGTCAGACATACAATAGGCAAATATTTTTTCCCAGTCTGTGAGCTGTCTCCCTGCTGTCTTGATGGTTTATTTGGCTTTGCAGAAGCTTGTCAGTTTGATGAGGTCCCATCTGTCTCTTATCTCTTATGGCATGGGTGATTGAAGTTTTGATCAGGAATTGGTTGCCAGTTTCAATTTCCATAAGGCTATCTCCTGCATTTTCTAAGGTTCTTATACTTTGGGGGTTTACATTTATGTCTTTGATCCATTTGTAGTTGATTTTTGTGTATGGTGATAGGTAGGGGTCCTGTTTCAATCTTCTGCATGTGGTCAGCCAGTTTTCCCAGCACCATTTACTGAATAGGTTCTCTTCTCCCTAGTCATTGGTGGTAGAGGCTTTGTCAAAGATGAGTTGGTTGAGAAACTGAAGTTTTGCTTCTGGAATCTCTATCCTGTTCCATTGGTCTATATGCCTGTTCTTGTACTAATACCAGGCTGTTTTCATTATTGTAGCTTTATAATAAAGTTTAAAATCTGGGAATGTGATACCTCCTGCTTTGCTTTATTTGCTCAGGATCGTTTTAACCATTCGTGGTAGCTTATGTTTTTTTTTTCTCTTCTAATTTTTTTTTAAATTATGGGGTACAATTCAGGGCTAGGTATACAAATATTCACTGTGCAGATACCCTTATTGATGAGGTGTGCCCCCCCACCCTTCCCAAGGTAGATAACTATTGTCAATCCCACCTCCCCACCCCCCACGCCAGCCCCCACAGTTTCCCTCCACTTTCAATCCTCTTTTTGTATTAATACAGTAGTTGTTCAAGGTCCACTTATGAGTGAGAACATGTGATACTCAGATCTTTGTTTCTGTGAGAGATCACTCAGTATTATAAACTCTAATTCCATCCAGGTTGTTGAGAAGTTCATTATTTTGTTCTTCTTTATGGCTGCATAATATTCCAGTGTGTATATGTACCACATTTTTTTAATCCAGTCCTCTTTTGATGGGCAATACAGTTGGTTCCATGTTCTTGCTATTGTGAACAATGCTACGATAAACATACATGTGAAGGTATCTTTTTCATAGAGTGACCTGAGTTCTTCTGGGTATATTCCCAGTAGGGGGATAGCGGGGTCATATGGAAGGTCAATATTTTGAGCTTTTAGGAATCGCCACACTGATTTCCATAGAGGCTATACTAGTTTACACTCCCACCAACAGTGTAGAAGTGTTCTCTTTTCACCACATTCTTTCCAGCATTGGTTGTTTTTTTGAGTTATTGATGATGATCATTCTGACTGGAGTTAGGTGGCATCTCAGTGCAGTTTTAATTTACATCTTCTTGATGAGTAGTGAGGCTGAACATTTTTTCATGTATCTGTTGGCTGCTTGTATGTCTTCTTTTGAGAAGTGCTTATTCATAAATTTAACCCACTATGTAATGGGGCTGTTTGCTTTTTATTTTCAGCACATTTGAGTTCCTTGTAAATCCTTGATGTTAGGCTTTTGTCAGACATGGAGTTGGCAAATATTTTTTCCCAGTCTGTGGACTGTCTCCCTGCTCTCTTGATGGTTTCTTTGGCTTTGCAGAAGCTTGTCAGTTCAATGAGGTCCTCCTTGTCTATCTTATCTCTTATGGCCCAGGCACTTCGGGCTTTGATCAGAAATTGGTTGCCAGTTCCAACTTCCATAAGAGTGTCTCCTGCATTTTCTAAGGTTCTTACAGTGCAAGGAGGTTTTTGGCAGATTCTCTTGGGTTTTCAAGGTATATAATCATGTCATCTGCAAAGAGAGGTAATTTGACTTCTTCTTTTCCTATTTGGATAACCCTGATCGTCTTCTCTTCTCTGATTGCTCTAGTTAGGACTCTCCAAAACTATGTTGAACAGGAGGGGTGAGATTGGGTATCCTTGTCTTGTTCCAGTTTTCAGGGGAAATGGTTATAATTTTTGTCTGTTTAGGAGTGTGCTGGCCGTGGATTCTCATAGGTGGCTTTTACTATTTTAAGGTATGTTCCACCTATGCCTAGATGTTCAAGTGTTTTTATCAAAAAGGGGTGCTGATTTTATCAAAAGCTTTTTCTGCATCTAATGATATAATCATGTGGTTTTTGTTTTTATGTCTGTTGATGTATTTAATTACTTTTATTGTCTTACAAATGTTGAACCAGGCTTGCATCCCGGGGATGAAGCCTACTCGGTCGTGATGGATGATTTTTGAGATGTGTTGTTGAATCCAGTTTGCTAGGACCTTGTTGAGAATTTTCGCATCTATGTTCATCAAAGATATTGACCTGTAATTCTCTTTCTTTGTTGTGTCTTTACCTGGCTTGGGTATCAATGTGATGTAAGCTTCATAAAATGATTTGGGGAGAGTTCCATCTTTCCCAATCATCTGGAATACTTTCAATAGGATTAGTATCATTTCCGCCTGGTATGTTTTGTAGAATTCTGCTGGAAAGCCATCTGGTCCAGGACATTTTTTGTAGGTAGTTTTCTTATGTCATAATCAATTTCTTTGAGTGTTATTGGTCTATTTAGGGTCTCAGTTTCTTCTTGTTTCAACCTAGGGAGTTTGTATGATGTCAGAAAGTCTTCCATTTGCTTTAGGTTTTCAAGTTTGTTTCCATACAATTGTACATAGTAGTCTCTGATAATCTTTTGTATTTCTTCAGGGTCAGTTGTGACTTCATCTTTTGTATTTCTGATTGAGTTTATTTGGACTTTTTCTTGGTCAGTGTGGCTAGGGGATCATCTATCTTGTTTATCCTTTCAAGGAACCAGTTTTTTGTTTTGTTGATTTTTTTGTATTATCTTTTTGTCTTCTATGTCCTGGATTAGGGCTTTTATTTTGGTGATCTGGATTCTTCTGCTGAAGTTAGGGTTTTGGTGATCTTGCATTTCCAGCTTCCTTAGGTGACTTTTTAGGCTGTTAACTTGTGATCTTTCCATTTTCTTTATGTGTGTTTGTAAAGATATGAATTCCCCTCTTACTACTGCTCTCATGGCATCCCAGAGGTTTTGGAAAGATGTTTCTTCATTTTCATTTGTTTCCAGGTAACTTTTAATCTCTGTTTTGATTTCATCGTTGACCCAGGAGTTGCTTAGCATCATATTGTTTAGTGTGCATGTCTTTGTGCATTTGGGGGAGATTTGTTGGTGTTGATATTTATTTTTATTCCACTGTGGTCTGAGAAGGTGCATGGCAAAATTTCACTCTTATGAAATTTGTTTATGTTTGATTTATGGCCAATGATGTGGTCAATCTCAGAGTACGTTCTTGTGGTGATGAGTAGAATGTATATTCTGTGGTTGTTGGGTGGAGTGTTCTGTAGGTATCAATTAAGTCCATTTGTTCAAGAGTCTCATTGAGGTTCTGGGTCTCCTTGCTGATTTTTTGTCTTGATGATCTGTCTACTGTTGTGAGTGGGATATTAAAGACCCCAGCTGTGATAGTGTTAGAGTCAATCTCTTTTTTAAGTTTGCTAGAAGCTGCTTTACGAATTTGGTGCTCCTATGTTGGGGCAGAGATATTAAGGATGGATATTTCTTGTTGATGCATTGAACTTTTTATCACTACATAGTGACCTTCTTCATCTTTTTAAATTTTTGATAGCATAAAGAGTATTTTGTCTGCGATTAAGATTGCAACTCCAGCTTTCTTTTGTGTTCTATTTGCCTGAAATATTGCTTCCCACCTTCTTACTTTGAGTCTGTGAGTGTCTTCTCTGGTAAGATGAGTCTCTTGGAGACAATATATTATTGCTGCATGATATTTTATCCATTTTGCCATTCTGTCTTTTCAGTGGTGCATTTAGTCCATTCACATTCAGGCTAATTATTGAAAAGTGAGGGTTTATCCCTATCATGAGGTTCTTATAGAGTTGTACTTCTTTGTTTGTTGTCTTTCTTTTGGTTTTTTGGGTTGATTCATGGGTGTTTTCAACCTTTTTCTGGAACTCTTTTGAAGAACGTTGTCATTCTTTTTCCCTTTTCTTCTGTGTTTAATAGTTTCTTAAGTGTTTGTTGTAGAGATGGTCTAGAGGCAGTATAAGTTCTTAGGGATTGGAAGTCTGAGAAAGATTTTAATTCTCCCTCACTGATGAAGCTTAGCTTGAGTGTATAGGTTATTCTTGGTTGAAATTGTTTATCTTTGAGAACTTTGAATATTTGGCTCCAAGCTCTCCTAGCCTGAAGTGTTTCTGTAGATAAATCTGCTTCTATTCTAATTGGTCTTCCCTGGTGGGTAGTCTGACCTTTTTCTCTTGTGGCTTATAGGATTTTTTCTTTTATACCTACTTTGTTCAGGTGAATTATTATGTGCCTAGGAGTTGGTTTTCTCATTTGTTGCATTGAAGGGGATCTCTGAATCTCTTGTGTTTGAAATTTTGCATCACTGATGAGGTGAGGAAAGTTTTCTTTAATAATTTTGTGGAATGTTTGTTCCAGGGTGGTCTCTGTCTCTCTTTCTGCCTCAGGAAGTCTAATTACTCTTAGGTTCGTTCTCTTGAAGTAATCGCTCATCTCTTGAAGTTTTTATTCTATCTTTTTAGGCTTCTTTTCTGTTTTTGACAGTCTGGCTTAGTTCTATATTTTGGCCTTCAAGCTCTGAGATTCTTTCTTCTGCTTGGCCAATTCTGCTTTCCTTGCTTATTGGTTTGTTTTTTATTTCATTCACAGTATTCCTTACTGCTGTTATCTCAGTTATCAACTCTTTTCTATTTTCCTCTTGTCTCTCCTCAATACTTTTTATTCTCTCTATTAATGTCTTGATGTCTAGGTTTGTAGTATGTGACTAGTCATTCTGGGGGTTCTTCCTTGTTGCATTCCAAAGTCTGTTTTCTCAATGTCTGACCTCCCAAGGGTCTATGTGAGACCTATATTCTTCTTTTGGTTTTTCTTCACTTGTGTAGATTTTCCTCCCCACTTTTTCCTTTTTTCCCTGTCTTCTTTAAATCTCTTGTTCAGGGGTGGTGGGGTTGCTTTTAATTCTATTTGCTCAATCTCCTATTCTTCCTTGTGTGAATCCTCTAACTTTGTTCAATTCTGAAGCTTGACTGTAGGTTGGGGGCTATACTTTTTGCAGTTTTGAGATTTAATTGAGGGGGAAACTGCGATTCAAAATCTATCTTCAGATCCCACTATCCACCAATAGGTGTATGGATACCTTGGAACACGCTTCCCACTGCCTTGCAATCTGTCCATGCAGTGGGTATATAGGTTTAGTCCCTGAAAGTAAAGTGAAGTATGGTTAAGGAAAGAATTGGGATGGTGGGGGGGTGGGGGGGGGAGAAGGTGGAAGGTGGAGAGAGAGAAGAGTAAGTGGGAAAACAAAGATACCAAAGAACAAATGAAAATAGACATGAAGACAGATAAAAGTAAGAGACAAAAAAACAAAAACAAACAAAACAACAACAACAAAACTAGAACATACAATCATACAGACACACAAGCTGACCAATCTCCTTATGATGTACTATTCTCCTACACAAACATGGGGTCTTAGATCCCATGTTGGAGGCTGGGCGGAGCTGGGCAGGGTAATGCAGGTCTCGGCCTGGTCTCAGGGCTCCAGCTGATCTCTGGTTCTACAGTAGCCAGGTCCAGCTGGGAGAGGCAGAGTGTGAGACAGCTGGATGTTGCAGGTTGGCATGTCACAGGGCTGCTTGGGACTCTTTTTCTTTCTTTTTTCTTAGGTCCCAAGCTGGAGGCTGGACAGAGCTGGGTGGAGCTGGGTAGGGCAATGCAGGTCTCTGCCTGGTCTCAGAGCTCCTGCTGTTCTCTGGTCCTGCTGTGGCCAGGGGTGAGTTGGGGGAGGCAGAGTGTGAGATGGCCGGGCATTGCTGGTCAGCATAGCACAGGGAGGCTGGGGATGGGGTGGTGCTCCCGGTGAGGGAGCCCAGAGCTCCATGGGGTGGGAGCCGAGGGCCTCCCAAGGCAGTGGTGGCTTGGGACAGGGCAAGATGATGCAGCCAGGGAGGGAGCCTGGAGCTCTGTGGGGCAGGAGCCAAGGGCCTCCATGGGTAGTGGTGGCATGGGGTGGGGTGGGGCAGTACAGCCTGGGAGGGAGCCCAGAGCTCCACCGGGTGAGAGCCAAGTCTTTCCCAGGCAGTGGTGGCTTGGGGCAGGGCAGGGTGGTGTGCAGCCAGTGAGAGAGCCTGGAGCTCCACAAGGCCGGGAGCCTAGGGACCACCTGGGGCTAGGCAGCGGTGGCAGCAATGGCAGCCACAGTAGCTGAGTGGTGTGTGGGACCAAAGGCCTCCAGGCCTCGGGCCAGCTTGGCTGACTGGGGGAAAAGTGAGTGTTTTTATGGAGACTTATTTTGTGGAGATTCTCACAGTCCCATCTGTGCTGTCGCCAGCTTGCTGGAAGTCCATCAGTAACTCTTCTGCTTATGTTTCCATATGAATACCTGTATTACCATTTACAGTTCTGAGATGAATGCTGCTGGCAGTTTAATGGGTATTGTGTTAAACCTGCAGATTGCCTTTGGTAGGATGGATATCTTAACAATGTTGATTCTTCCTATCCATAAGCATGGACTATTTTTCCATTTGTTTGTGTCATCTTTGATTTCTTGAACAGTGTTTTGTAGTTTTCATTGTAAAGGTCTTTCACATCTCTGGTTAGGAATATGTTGTTGGTGTATAGAAATGTGACTGTCTTTTGCACATTGATTTTATAACCTGAGACTTTGCCAAAGTCCTTTATCAGTGCAAGGAGGTTATGGACAGATTCTCTTGGATTTTTGAGGTATAGAATCATGTTGTCCACAAAGAGGGATAATTTGACTTCCTTTTTTTCCTATTTGGATACCGCTGATCTCCTTCTCTTGTCTGATTGCTTTAGCTAGGACTTCTAAAACTGTGTTGAACAAGATGTGTGAGGATACGCATCCTTGTCTTGTTCTGGTTTTCAGGAAATGTTTCCAATTTCTGACTGTTTAGCAGTATGCTGGTCATGGGTTTCTCTCATTTGGTTCTTAATATTTTGAGGTTTGTTCCATCTATTCCTAGATGTTTGAGGGTTTTTATCAAGAAGGGGTGCTGGATTTTATTGATGCTTTTTCCTCATCTAATGATATAATCATATGTTTTTTGTTTTTACATCTGTTGATGTATTTAATTACATTTATGGTCTTATGAATGTTGAACCAGAACTGTATCCTAGGGATGAAACCTAATTGGTCATGGCAGATGATTTTTGAGATGTGTTATTGAATCTGATTTGCTAGGATCTTGTTGAGAATTTTAGCATCAATATTCATCAAGGATATTGGCCTGTAAATCTCTTCCTTCGTTAGATCTTTACCTGGTTTGGGTATCAATGTGATGTAAGCTTCATAAAATGATTTGGGAAGAGTGCCAGCTTTCTAGAGTGCCTGGAATAATTTCAGTTGGATTGGTATCAGTTTCTGCCTGTATGTTTTGTAGGATTCTGCTGGGAAGCCATCTGGCATCTGGTCCAGGGCTTTTTTTTTTTTTTTTTTGGTAGATAATTTTCTTATGACACTGTCAATTTCCTGGATTGTTTTTGGTCTGTTTAGGGTCTTGATTTCTTCTTGTTTCAACCTGAGGAGGTTGTGTGATATCAGAAAGTCCTCCATTTTCCTTAGGTTTTCAAGTTTGTTTCCATATAAGTGTACATACAGTGCCTGATAATCTTTTGTATTTCTTTGGGGTCAGTTGTGACTTGATCTTTTGTATTTCTGATTGTGATTATTTTGGCTTTTTCTCTCTTTTTCTTGGTCAGTCTAGCTAGAGGACCATCAATCTTGTTTATCCTTTCAAAGAACCAGCTTTTCATTTTATTGACTTTTTTTGTATTGTCTTTTTGTCTTCTATGTCTCAAATTTGGGCTTTTATTTTGCTGATCTGGATTCTTCTGCTGAAGTTAGGGTTTTAATGTTCTTGCTTTTCCAGTTTTTCCAGCTCCCTTAGGTGATTTATTAGGCTGTTAACTTGTGATCTTTCCATTTTCTTTTTATGTGTTTGTAGAGATATGAATTCTCCTCTTATTATTGTTTTCATTGAATTCCAGAGGTTTTGGTAAGTGTTTTCTTTATTTTCATTTGTTTTGAAGTATCTTTTAATCTCTGTTTTGATTTCCATGTTGACCCAGGAGTTGTTTAGCATCATGCTGTTTAGTGTCCATGTCTTTGTGGATTTTGGGGGAGCGTTGTTAGTGTTGATATTTATTTTTATTCCACTATGGTCTGATGAGGTACATGACAGGATTCCAACCTTGTGAAATTTGTTTATGCTTGATTTATGGTTGAGGATATGGTCGATCTTAGAGTCCATTCCATGTGGTGACAGTTATAATGTATATTCTGTAGTTGTTGGGGGGAGTCTTCTGTAGGTATCAATTAAGTCCATTTGGTCATGCCTCACATTGAGGTTATGGATCTCCTTGTTGATTTTTTATCTTGATAATCTGTTTAGGGTCATGAGTGGGGTATTTAAGTCCCCAGCTATGATAGCGTTAGCCTCAATATAGTTTTTAAGTTTATCTAGAAGCTGCTTTATGAAAGTTGGTGCTTCTATGTTGAGTGCACATATGTTTAGAATGGATATTTCTTGTTGATGAATTGAACATTTTCTCATTATGTAGTGACCTTTCATATCTTTTAAAATTTTTGATAGCTTAAAGGGTATTTTGTCTGGTATCAAGATTGCAACTCCTGCTTTCTTTTGTGTTCCATTAGCCTGAAATTTTGTTTCCCATTCTCTAACTTTACATCTGTGAGTGTCCTTTCTGGTGAGATGAGTTTCTTGGAGACAATATATTGCTGCCTCATGATATTTTATCCATTTTGTCATTCTATGTCTTTTCTGTGGTGCATTTAGTCCATTCACATTCAGGCTAATTATTGGAATGTGAGAGGTTATTCCCGTCATGAGGTTCTTATAGAGTTTGTTGTTGTTGTTACTGTTTGTTTTTCTTTCTTTTGATTTTTGGGTTGATTCATGTGTATTTTCAATCTTTTTCCTGCATTCTTGTAAAGGTCATTGTTGTTCTTTTTTTCCTTTTTCTGTGTTTAATACTTTCTTAAGTGTTTTTTGTAGAGCTGGTCATGAGGCAGCATAAGCTCCTAGGGATTGAATGTCTGGGAAAGTTTTAATTTTCCATCACAGATGAAGCTTAGCTTAGCTGGGTAAGTAATTCTTGGTTGAAATTGTTTATCTTTGAGAACTTTGAAGATTGGACTCCAAGCTCTCCTTGCCTGAGGTGTTTCTGTAGATAAGTCTGCTGCTATTCTAATTGGTCTTCCATGGTAGGTAATCTGACCTGTTTCTCTTGCTGCCTTTAGGATTTTTTCTTTTATGCCTACTTTGTGTAGCCAAATTACTATGTATCTAGGAGTTGGTATACTCATTTGTCATCTTGCAGGGTTTCTCTGAATCTCTTGTGTTTGAATGGTCATGTCACAGATGAGATGAGGGAAGTGTCTTGGATAATCTAATGAAATGTTTGTTCCAGGGTGGTCTCTGTCTCTCTTTCTGCCTCAGGAAGCCTGATTACTCTTAGATTTGGCCTCTTGAAATAATCGCTCATCTCTTGAAGGGTTTGCTCTGTCTTTTAAAGCTTTTCTATGTTTTTGACAGTTGGGGTTAGTTCCATATTTTGACCCTCAAGTTCTGAGATTCTTTCCATCTTTATCAGTTTGTTATTTATTTCATTCAATGTATTCTTTATTGCTGTTATCTCAGTTATCAACTCTTTCATTCTTTCCTCTTGTCTCTCCTTGATTATATTTTTTCTCTCTATTAATGTCTTGATATCTGGGTTTGTGGTTTGAGACCAGTCATTCTGAGGGCTCTTTATTGTTTGTGTTCCAAAGTCTGTATTCTCAGTGTCTGACCTCCCAGGGGTCTGTATGAGACACACATTCTTTTGGTTTTTCTTTATTTGTATAGATTTTCCTCCCTCCTTTTTCCCCCTCTTCTTTAATTCTGTTGTTCATGGATGGGGGGTGGTTTTTAGTTCTGTTTGCTCAATCTCCTGTTCTCCCTTATGTGGATCCTCTGGCTTTGTTCAATTCTGAAGCTGGACTGTGGTGGGAGGCTGTACTTTTTGCAATTTTGAGATTCAATTGAGTGGAGAGCTGTGATTAAGAATCTATCTGGCTGGGCTCGGTGGCTCAGCCTGTAATCCCGCGCCTTTGGGAGGCTGAGGTGAGTGGATTGCCTGAGCCAGCGGGTTCGAGACCCACCTGGGCAAGTGAGACCTCATCTCTACAATAAATCAAAAAATTAGCCGGGTGTGGTAGCGCGCGCCTGTAGTTC
>CAUYQG010089354.1:0-16327 GCA_963574415.1 Tarsius wallacei
AATAAATCAAAAAAACTAGCCGGGCGTGGTAGCGCGCATCTGTAGTTCCGGCTACTCGGAAGGCTGAGGCGGAAGGATCGCCGGAGCCCAGCAGGTCGAGGCTGCGGTGGCCGGAAGCGGCCACTGCACTCCAGTCTGGGCGACGGAGTGAGACGCCAACTCAAAAAAAAAAAAAAAAAGGAACATCTGAGGGTAAGAGAGAAGAGGACTGTGCCTAAAATAGCTCTAAAAGCCACTGCAGCCAGAAAAAAAAATATGACCTAAATATGCATATACTAAGAAAAATGTCCTGGTAGAGCAGAGCATTGCTGATAGGAAAGAACTGAGAAGCACACATGGTTATTTTACATAAAATGCATTTAGGAAAGATATTTTTTCATATAAAAGTAAATAATTTTGCTTAACTGAATATTTTATAATTATAAAAATACAAACTATAAAAAATAAAATATAATAATTAGTATTTTAAATTGTAATGCATTTTGACCATTTGATTTCTGAATAGTCCATACTTTATTAAGTTTGCTTAAAGATTTTAGTATCCATTATTACTGTATTTATTATGTAATATATAGTTATATAGTTGCATACTAATTTATATAGGTTTATAGTCATATGCTTATTTGTCCATGTATATATACACATACACATATTCTTATTTTATAGGCTATGAAATGTCCTGTGGTATAGAAACATTTTAAACTCATTATCTTTTTTCTAATTATAAACATAGCTTGAGAAACATTGTTAGAGAGGGATAGTGCTACAAGCTACAATCTGACTTATTTATGAGCAATTATCTCTGTTATGTTAAGTTTAGAAAATATCGAAATAAGTGGTAAGTATATGCTACTTGATAGAATACTAGGCAAAATAATGTTGTCACTCGAATATTTGGTTTTCCTTAAACTTTATCAAAAGTGCATTGTTAAACTGGTAAATTTACATGAAAATGTTTTCCTTATTGCATGTATTAATTCTGATTGTTTGAAAATTATATTTAATTATAACTTCTTCAGCAAAAAAGTTGTAATCACATTTCTTTTTAAATTATTTATAATTTTTGTATTTCTACTTAAAGATTCTATCTCTTATGATGTTAGTAACATCATTACTTTTAGTTCCATTATTTAAAATTTGTCATAATATAGTGATGTAGCCTGAATTTTCGAAGAATATCTTTAAATGATCTCATTCACCAGAAATTGTATATATTAACATGTGATCTGAATTTCTGCCTGCTAAAAGCTCGCAGAGTTTTCTATAAGAAGTGCTGGACAAAAGGACAGTATATGGAGTCAACCAATTTTTATTATAAATCTGATGTTCCACTTAATAATTGTGCAAATTAGGGAATTAGTGTAAGCTTTTTGTGTCTATTTTTCCTCTTTTTAAGAATGGAAAATCATTTTAGATGGGAGAAAGAATTAAATTATATAAAGCCTGGACTCAATAAATGTGAGCTATATTTAATTTTTATGTCAATAAATACTCAGTAGCATTACATCATATGAATGAAAGACATATAATTCATTAAGTTAACAAATATTTATTGAATGTCTTTTATTCTAGACACTGCAAATCATTACCATTCTGCACTTCATTTATAGTTAAGTGTATCCCTAGCTGGATGCTGTGTTGTGTGGGATTTCCTGCTCGTGAATTAGACATTTGATAATCCCATGGAAAATGGTGTTGGGTGAATGTTCGTGAGCTGAAAATGCAGACCCAGACCCAGAAAAGATATCTATCATTGTGAGAATGAAATGCTGGACCTTCCAGGATGGAAAACTCCCAATGTATTCAATTTGTTAACAAGTGGACTTTTTTTTTTGTCTACTCAGAAAATAAAGCCATATCAGTTATTCAGCAGTAGCTAGATTAGACTTCACAAGTGGAAGTCCATGCTCTCAGTTTATATATAATCTCCATTTCTGCTACTGTGGCTACTCCATTAATCTCTTTGTGCCAGTTCTATGGTTGGCCAGTGGTGAAGGCCACAAAAATCTATATCGTACCAATGAAATAATAACAGTGGAAGATGACTTGTAAGGGTAGAAGTAGTATGCAGGAGAGATGTTCCTATGGCAATGTATATCTGCCAACTGTGAAAGAAGCGAGCAAAAAAAAAGAAATACTGGATAGGTGGTATCTTGTATTAAAGTGTTGCTTCATGAAGATTGTGACCAAGCTAAATGGGAGTCTTTGCGGCAGGCTGAAAAATGCCCTAAGATAACCAGGATCTAGTTCCCAGAACCTGAGACTATTACTGACTATGGTATAATACCTGATTAAACTCGGGATCTTAAGATAAGGGTTTTATTTTAGATAATGCAGATGAAGAGGGAGAATTCACACAGATGATAAAAGAGAATACACATACAGAAGAAAAGAAGGCAATGTGACTGCAGAGGCTGATATTCAAACGATGCTGCCACAAGTGTCTAGAAATGCTGTAGTCACCAGAAGCTAGGATAAGCTAGGAAGAGATTCTTTCCTAGAGCCTCTGGAGGGGCAGCAGCTCTGCTGATGTCTTGATTTCAGTCCAGTGTTACTAATTTTAGACTCTTGGCATTTAGAATTGATGAGAAAAAATTTCAACTGTTTTAAACCACCAAAATTCTGACAATTGTTACAACATCCCTAGAAAACTAATGGTTTTCAAACCGAAGTTGTGCAGCAGAAGAGGTCAACATTAGAAAGAAATGGATAAGTACCTAGAAGACTCCTGGAGAAATGTAATTTTGGCACAAATGCAGTGGTGGACAAAGGAGAGCATCGGAGGCCATCAGTTCACTACCTTCCCCAGAACTGGTGAGCAGTAGGACACACACAGTGGCCACTAAGGAATGATACACTTTTTAATTCATTTTGAAGTTTAGTATGTGTAAAATATTTCACTCAAAATTTAAAATAGTATCCCATTATTTTCCAGAACAATGTCAAATTTATGAAATTTGACCATCTGTCAAGCAAAGCAGCAAGTTCTAATCAAAGTGAAAAACAATTGGCATACTTGACACATTTTCTAAATAAAATTATATGAAAGAATAATAAACATATTAAATATGTATGTGAAAATATAGAAAATAAATTCAATATCCAAAGAGCAAAAAGGTAAGCATAATAAAAGCATTTTAAATATTTAGAACTTTAGAAGACTTGACAAGGATAATTTGCATCAAAAGTGAAAACTAGAAAATAATTTACATGTATTTGAAGAATGGCCTATAGGCAATAATTTAAACATCTAATTAGAGATATTGATGATGGTCATCCTGAGTGGTTATGTGGTATCTCAGGGTAGTTTTAATTTGCATTTATTTGATGATTAGTGAGACTGAGCATTCTTTCATGTATCTGTTGCCTGCTCATATGTCTTCTTTTGAGAAGTGTCTATTCATATCTTTTGCCCACTTTTTAATAGGGTTATTTGTTTTTTTTCTTTTTGGCCTGTTTGAGTTCCGTGTAGATCCTAAATGTTAGGCCTTTGCCAGATATACATTAGGCAAATTTTTTTTTTTTCCATTCTGTGGGCTGTCTCCCCACTCTCATGATGGTTTCTTTTGCTTTGAAGAGTCTTTTCAGTTTGATGAGGTCCCACTTGCCTATCATATCTCTTATGGCATGGACATTTGGGGTTTTGATCAGAAATTGTTCGCCAATTCCAATATCCATCAGGGTGTCCTGCATTTTCTAAGGTTCATTAAGTTTTTATGGTTTTACATTTAGGTCTTTGATTCATTTAAAATTGATTACTGTGTATGGTCTTGTTTTAATCCTCTGAATGTGGTCAGACAATTTTCCCAGCACTGTTTACTAAAGCAGTTCTCCTCTCCCCAGTGGTTGTTGGTGGAGGCTTTGTTGAAGATGAGTTTGTTGAGAAATAGAAGTTTTGTTTCTGGAATCTCTATTCCACTCCATTGGTTTATATGCCTGTTCTTGTACCAATACCAGGCTATTATTATTGTAGCTTTATAATAAAGTGATATATTGATAGAGTGATATCTTCCATTTTAATTCTTTTACTGAGAATAGTTTTGTCTATTTATGGTTATTTATGCGTCCATGTGAATTTCTGTATTGTTTCCAGGTTTGAGAAGAATGATGCTATTAACTTAATGTGTATTGCGTTAAATCTGTAGATTGCCTTGGGTAGAATGGACATCTCAAAAATGTTGACTTTTCCAACCCATGAACATGGAATATTTTTCCATTTATGTCATCTTTGATTTCTTTGAACAATGTTTTGTAGTTTTTGTTGTAAAGATCTTTCACTTCTCTGGTTAGGAAGATGCCAAGGTATTTCATCTTTTTTGTTGCTGTTGTGAATGGGATTGTGTTTTTATTTGGTTCTCTGCTTGTTTGTCATTGGTGTATAAGAATGCATCTGCCTTTTGCACATTGATTATGTATCCTGAGACTTTGCCAAAATCCTTTATCAGTGCAATAAGGTTTTTGATAGATTTCTCCTGAATTTTCAAGGTTTGGAATTATATCATCAGCAAAGAGGGATAACTTGATTTCCTCTTTTTCTATTTGAATACCCCTGGTTTCCTTCTCTTGTTTGACTTCTCTAACTAGGACTTCCCACACGATGTTGAACAAGAGAGGTGAAAGCGGGCAGCTTTGTCTTGTTTCAGTTTGGGGAATGCTTCCAATTTTTGTTCATTTAACAATATTTAGGCTTTGGGTTTATCATAATGGCTCTTATTATTTTGAGATATGTTCCCTCTATGCCTAGGTGTTCAAGGATTTTTATCAAGAAGGGATGCTGGATTCTATTGAAAGTTTTTTATACATCTAATGATATATTCATGTGGTTCTTATTTTTATATGTGTTGATTATTTAATTTACATTTATGGTTTTGCAGATGTTGAACCAGCTCTGCATCCAAAGATGAAGCCTACTTGTTCATGGTGGATGATTTTTGAGATGTGTTGTTGGATCCAGTTTGCTAGAATCTTGTTGAGTATTTTTGCATCTATATTCATCAGGGATATTGGCCTGTAGTTCTCTTTCTTTGTTAGATCTTTGCCTGGGTTTGAGTATCAGTGTGCTGTTAGCTTCTTAAAATGATTTGGGGAGAGTTTCATCTTTCTTGATTGCCTGGAATACTTTCAATAGAATTGATATTAGCTCCTCTTTTTATGTTTTGTAGAACTCCACTGGAAAGCCATCTGGTTCAGGACTATTTTTGGGGGGTGGAGGGAGTAGTTTTCTTTTAACAAAGTCGATTCCATGGGTTGTTATTGGTGTATTTAAACAACAGATGCTGGAGAGGATGCAGGGTAAAGGAAGCACTTCTACACTTTGGTGGGAGTGTAAACTAGTACAACTTTTGAAGACAACAAGGTAGCGATTCCTAAAAGATCTAAAAATAGACCTTCCATACAACCCAGCAATCCCCCTTCTGGAAATATACCCAGAGGAACTCAAATCACTCTTTGAAAAATATACCTGCACACACATGTTTATTTTGCAGCATTATTCACAATAGCAAAAACATGGAGACAGCCATGCTGCCCATCAAAAGTGGACTGGATTCAAAAAGTTTTGCATATATACATGATGGAATATTATGCAGCCATAAAGTAGTAGAAAATTATGAATTTCAAACAACTTGGATGGATTTAGAGTCTATAATACTCAATGATCTATCACAGAAACAAAGACCCAAGTACCACATGTTCTCACTCATAAGCAAACCCTGAACAATTAACAAAAGAGCATAATAAAGGGATTGGCAGTAGTGGGAAACTGTCAGGGGAGAGGGGGCACATTTCATCAATAAGGATACCTGATCTCAAACCAGGTGAAGTGGGGACCAAAGTGGGACCCAAACTTTATCTATACAATGACCATTTGTATACCTAACCCTGAAAATACTATCCTTCATTAAATTGCTTGTTCATCTCTTTCAAAAAGCAGTAGAGCATTGTTTCATGGAATCATTTCGTGACTTTTTAGTCTTTCTCTTTGACTTATTGCCAATTTCCCTTCCAATATCATGCAGCCTTGATTAATACAGTTATATAGTAAACCATACTATTTAGTAGAATGATTTTTTCTCACTGTATTCTTTAATGGTCATGATAGATTTAACTGTTCTAGGTTCTGTGTCATTCTATATAAAATTTAGAGTATTTACAGTAACAAATAGACACATAAGTACATGAAAAAGAGATATGCATCAATTAGCTATGATAGGATGGCAAAATGAGTATTTTTTAATTCTGTTCTTAGGTTTATAAAAGTACAATAAAAATAAATGACAAAACAGTTTGGTGCTGATAAAACAAATAAACTGTTATAAAGCAAACAGAATCATATTTATGCATTTTTTTAAAAAAAGTTTATGCCTAAGTACAAGAAATGAACCCCCAAACCCAACAACTTATTTATTAAAAATGTGTATTTAAACTTCAATCACCATTAAAGTGCTCTGCATTTGATGCAATACACCTATTGAAATGCTTTTTCCACTTCTCCTAACAGTGTTTGAACTCATCAATTTCTATACCTTTTAGTGTTACTGCCTGTTTTTGTTTCACTTCTTCCATATCAGCAAAACGTTTCCATTTAAGGATTTCTTTTCATCAGGGAAACAAAAAAAGTCTCTTGGGGTGAGATCCGGTGAATAGGGTGGATGGAACATAGGGATCATGCTGCATTTGGTCAAAAACTGCTGAACACTCAGTGTGGTGTGGGCAGGTGTGCTTGTAAATCACCCATAAAGAAATGGGCAAATGTGAATCTCCCCCCCAAAAGTCACTGAAGCCAAACACAACCTCACACAGCATTACTAGCTGATACTCTGATGCTGAGGGGTTCTTGAATCATTTACCGAGAGGGAGAAGCCTGTACTACAAAAGGCCTGCCCTCCAAAAAATTATTCAGATTATTTTTTTAGGGAGGTCCTTCCTCATATTTATTTACTTTAGATTGTAAATGGTATTATGTTAGTAATTTTGGTTTCTGCATGTTCATTGTTAGTATATGGTAGAATATAAAAATGTGACTGATTTTTGTGTGTTGATCTTTATCCTCTAAATTTCCTGAAGTCAATTTTTAGATTTAATTTTGATAATCTCTTTAAGATTTTCCTTGGGGGGAAATGACTTCTAAAAATAGGAGCAATCTTTTCCTTTTCTTTCTTTCCTTCTTTATTTTTCTTTATTGACCCTATTTCACTGGCTCAATCTTCCAGGACTATGTTGAGGATTAGAGATCCTTGATCATTTTCTGATTAGAGGGGAAATTATTATTTCTATCACTGTTGAGTATGGTGTTGACTATGGGTTTTTGCAAATGTCTTGCATCAAGTGCAGGAAAATTTATTGTATTTTTATTTTTCAGATTAAAAAAAGACGAATTGATGTTGAATTCTGTCAAATGATGTTTCTCCTTTTAATGTCTAGGCTTTTGGAGTCTGTTGTTTAGTTTTTTTTTTCTTTTGTATTGCCTATTTTGCTGTAAGAATAATATTGTCCTCATACATGAGTTGGTTTGTATTCTTTCATTTTGTATATTTTGGAAGAAATTGTGTAAACTGCTATTAATTTTTAAACTGTCTTTAAATACTTGGCGCCAGGAGATTTCTTTTCTTTTCTTTTTCATTTTTCTTTTTTCTTTTTTGAGGAAGCAGATTTGTAAACTACAAGTTGATTTCTTTGATTGGTTGTAGACCTAATTAAGATCTCTATTTTATCTCGGTTGTGTTGGATATTTTGTATTTTTTTAAGAAACTGGTTCATTTTTAACATTGGCTAAATGTGAGTATAAAGTTCTGCCTATTGTTTCCATATACAAGTATAGAATGTGTTTAATGGTAGCAGGAGCCATAGTGATACTCACTATTGAATCCTGGCATCAAATATTTGAGTCATATCCTTTTGGGGGGGGGTTGTTTAGGCTTGCCAACATTGATATTTTAAAAAAATATTGTATTTCAATTATATTTTTTATATTGTTTTCCTATTTTATTGACTTATCTTAAATTATTATTTATCCCCTTATGTTTTATTAGTTCATTTTGCTTCTATTCCTTTTTTCTGGTTTCTTGGTCAGAAACTTAGATTTTTATTTGAGAGTTTTCCTCTTTTTCAATGTTATCATATCATTGCAAAAATTTCCCTCAAAGCACTTCTTTAGTCTGTTTCATGAGTTTCATAAGTTGTACTTTTATTTTTATTCAGCTCTGTCTTTAATCATTCACACACACAAAAAAAATCAAGTACCTTGGTACCTTCCTAACCAGAGATGTGAAAGACCTTTACAATGAAAACTACAAAACGATGCTCAAATAAATCAAAGATGACACAGACAGATTGAAAGACTATTCCATGCTCATGGATTGTAAGAATCAACATTATTAAGATGGCCATCCTACCCAACGCAATCACAGATTTAACACAATGCCCATTAAGTTACCAGCAGCATTCTTCTCAGACCTGAAAATGGCAATACAGGAATTCCTATGGAAATGTAAACAATCACGAATTGCCAAAATAATCCTCAGGGGGAAAAAAACCTAAAATAAAACAGAACAGGTAGTATCATGCTTCCAGACTTTAAACACTATTATAAAGCTACAATAATCAAAACAGTCTGGTATTGGTACAAGAACAGTCATATAGACCAATGGAACAGAATAGAGATTCCAGAAACAAAACCTCCATTTCTCAACCAACTCATCTTCAACAAAGTCTCCACCACCAATGACTGGGAGAAGAGAATCTGTTGAGTAAATCGTGCTGAGAAAACTAACTGACCACATGTAGAAGATTAAAACACGATCTCTATCTATCACCATAAACAAAAATCAACTCTAAATGGATCAAAGACCTAAATGTAAAGCCTCAAACTGTAAGAACCTTAGAAAATGCAGGAGACACCCTTATGGAACTTGGAACTGGCAATCAACTCCTGGTCAAAACCACAAGTACCCATGCCATAAGAAGTAAGATAGGCAAGTGGGACCTCATCAAACTGACAAGCTTCTGCAAAGTCAAAGAAACCATCAAGAGAGTGTGGAGACAGCCCACAGACTGGGGAAAAAATATTTGCCAAATGTATGTCTGACAAAGAGCTAACATCTAGGATCTGATGCTGAAAAGGATAAAAACAAACAACATCATTACAAAGTGGGCAAAAGATATGAATAGACACTTCTCAAAAGAAGACATAACAGCCAACAGTAAATGAAAAAAATGGTCAGTCTCATTAGTCATCAAAGAAATGCAAATTAAAAGTACACTGGGATACCACCTAACTCCAGTCAGGATGGCAATCATTAATAACTCAAAAAACAACAGATGCTGGAGAGGATGTAGGAAAAGGGAAATAGTTCTACACTGTTGGTAGGAGTGTAAACTAGTACAGCCTCCGTGGAAAACAGTGTGGAGATTCCTAAAAGTTCTAAAAATTGACCTTCCATAACCTCCCTACTGGGAATATGCCCAGAAGAACTCAACTCACTCTATAAAAAAGATACCTGCACAAGTATGTTTATTACATCATTGTTCCCAATAGCAAGAACATGAAACCAACCATGCTGCTCATCAAAAGATGACTGTATAAAAAATGTGGTACATATACATGATGAGATATTACTTAGCCATAAGGAAGAACAAAATCATGAATTTCATTGCAACCTCGATGGACTTAGAGTCTATAATACTGAGTGTTCTTTCACAGAAACAAAGAACTGAGTTTCACATCTTCTCACTCAGAAGTGGACCTTGAACAGGGGAAGAGGTGTAGCGGGAATGGCAGTAGTGGGAATCTGCCTGGGAAAGGAGGGTCACACCTCATTAACAAGGTTATTTGCATAATGAACATTTATATACCTAAGCCTGAATTGTACCCCACATCTTTAAAATAAAATAATAATAAACAAAACCAAAAAAATCATTTAAAACTTCTTTGACACAGACTATTTTGAAGTTTATTCATTAAGTCTATGGTTGAGACAATGTTTATGTTGTCTTTCTGATACTGTGGAAGGGGGCTTAAAAAGACATCTACAATGTCAAAAATTAGGCTAAGTATAAACTCAGCCTTTGCACAGTTAAAAAAAAGTTCCCTTTCTGGAAACTGGCAACAGCACCTGCTGGCTAGGTTAAACTATTTAACAGCTTTTTTTTTTTCTTCTGTGAACCCTGCTAGCATTGCTTGAAAAGTACCTAGGCCTCCAGGATGTTGCAGTTTGGCCCACGTGGAATGTCCCAAAGTGGCTTTGCCCCATTTAAGCAAGCTCCTACAGTTAATGGGGTCCCCTTGCTGTGGGACTGTCATGTCCAGCAGGCAAGTGGCTGCCGGCCTGGCTCTTGGCTAATAAACCTCTCCTTTTTATAACTTGTATTTTTGGTGTTGGTGTCTGTGAATTAAGCGCTTGGTCCCTATTTCATTTGGGGGCTCGTCAGGGATATCTGAGAGCTTAATCCCCAGCCATAATCACCATCTGACCTGTGGGTCTGCATACCCGCGAACCTCAGTGTTCCTCGGATCTGGTGAGTCTGTGGACTCGCAAACGGCTGATTGTCATCTCTGGCAGACTCACAACATCCCCAGAGCCCTCTGAGAGGTGAGTCAAGTTCCTGTTCTGTTTGTGCGCACTTCTGGTTGAACCCGCAGAAAAGCTGGACGCAGCACTAATTCCTAGGTCCAAGGTCCCAGTGAAACGTCACTGGGCCCTCCGGTATTGCCCTCGGGCAGTTAGGTCTGTCTGTTCAGTTTGTGTTATTGTCTTTATTTGTTCAGTGTTAGTCACTGTTGTGTCTGTCATTTCTATCGATATTATGGGGCAGCAGTGCTCTAAGCCTGACACCCCTCTGCAACTGGTTTTGTGCCACTTCAAAGATTTCCAAGGAGCAGCACAGCAGTCAGGTTATCAGGTAAACCAAGGAAACCTAACCAACTTTTGTTCCCTCAAATGGCTCACATTTCCTAATTGCAGCTGGCTGCTGGAGGGCCCTTCAACCCTGCCATAGTGGGGAAGGTCCAACAGTTTGTCTATCGACACCACCTAGACCAGATCCCGTACATCACTGCCTGGTACCTCCTGGTAATGCAGCAGCTATCATGGATGAAGAAAACCGAAAAGAAAGCTAATTCTTCTCGTATTTTAGCCCTACAGGAAACTCCAAAAGTCAAACCTCCAGTCCTCCAGAGCCCACCAGAGGACGATGAAATTCCCCTGCCCTACTCTACATCTGAGCAGGAGCAGGGGACCCACAAGTTTCTCAGCCCATCACTCACCAGGAGTTGGTCCTCATATCAGCCCCTTTGTCCCCCTCTTCCCCATGCATCTCCCGAGGGCCCAACAATCCCTGATAAACCGATTAGCCCCAACTCGTCTTCAGGGAACTCAGAACCACAAACTTCCACAGTCCTCCCCCTGAGACAGTCCCCAGGACTAGACGTGGGAGGTTCAGGAGGCCAGCCTGTTATGGTTTATGTCCCTTTCTCTACTAGTGATCTTTACAATTGGAAGCACCCAAATCCGGCATTCTCTAAAAAACCTCAGAGCTTCATAGGCTTTTAGAAACTATTTTCTTCACCCACCAGACCACTTGGGATGACTGCCAACAACTCCTCCAAGACCTTTTTACTGCAGAGAAAAGTGCCAATCTGTCTGGAGGCAAGGAAATTGGTCCTGGGACCAGATGGCAGACTGGCAGAGCAGGACTGTGTGGCCCGTGTCTTCCCCACTGAGAGGCCTAATTAAAACCCGGAAAACCAATCACAATAGAGAGTGTCTCACCACCTATCACTGAACTCTAATGGGGGGTCTCTGGGCCACTGCCAGGTGGCCCACAAATTTGTCTAAGGTAAGTGAGGTAACTCAGGGCCCACAGGAGTCTCCCATGGCTTTTCTAAAATGCCTATACTCCCATAGACCCAGAGACTCCAGAAAATCGGAGGGCTTAAGTTATAGCCTTTGTCTCCCAGTTGGCCCCTGATATAAAAAAAAATTGCAGAAAATTAAAAGATTTGAAGAGAAAAGTTTATCAGAATTAACTGAGGTAGCCCAGAAGGTATATAATAGCAGGGACTCACTTAAAGACCAACAAACCAAAAAGATGGCCACAGTAGTAGCAGTAGCTTTACAGGAAGTTAAACTCAAGCAGCCAACAGGGAAAAGAGGAACCAGCACTGGGTGAAAAACTCCACTGCAAAAAATCAATGCACCTACTGTAAAAAATTGGGCACTGGGTAAAAGACTGCCCAGACAGGCCACCCCAACCACAAGAGTGCCCTCCAGGAGGGTGCCCACCAAAATCTACTCCTGTGCTTCAATTACAAACTGACTGATGGAGACAGGGCTCTGTCAATTCCCCGCCCCCCGGAGCCTAGGGTAAAAATTACAGTGGAGGGAAGCCCTGTCCACTTCTTAGTGGACACGGGGACTGAACATTCAGTCGTCCAAAAGTACAATGGCCTGCTTCAGACTAAGCATTCCTTGGTTCAGGGGGCAGCTGGTACTCAATTATGTCCCTGGACCATCAAAGGAACAATAAATTTTGGAAAAGGGAAAGTAGCTCATTCATTCCTAGTAATGCCAGACTGCCTGTACCCACTCCTGGGATGTGACCTCTTACACAAGCTTAGGGCCAACATAGGTTTTCAGGAAACCACAGCAGCAGTAAGCCTAAACCCACCAGGGGCATCAAAACTTCTTGTTACTGTTCCCCTAAGTGAGGAATACGTGTTAACTGAAGGTGGGGCCCCTCTTGACTCAAATGCCATACTGCTGACTCAGCTACAGATTGAGTTTCCCCAAGTCTGGGCCGAATTTAACTCACTTGGGCTGGCATCCCATCAACCACCAGTCGTTGTACATCTCAAAAGTCAGGCAATGCCCATTAGGGTAAAACAGTACCCTATATCCCCAGAGGCCCGAAAAGGCATGGTAATCTACATCCAGCATCTCCAGGAAGCTGAAATCCTAGTGCCGTGCCACTCCTCCTGGAACACCCCACTTCTTTCTGTCAAAAAGGTGGGCACAGGAGACTACCGCCCTGTCCAGGACCTCAGGGAGGTCAACAGGTGAGTAGAGGATATCCATCCCACAGTCCCCAACACATACACCCTCCTCAGCGGGTTAACTCCAGAGAGGCAGGTATACACTATCCTGGACTTTTAGGATGCTTTCTTCAGCATCCCATTGGCTAAGCAGAGCCAACCATTGTTTGCCTTTGAATGGACAGATCCTGAAAAAGGGAAAAATGGCCAGTTAACCTGGACACAACTCCCACAAGGATTTAAAAACTCTCCCACGCTGTTCGATAAAGCTCTCCGCCAAGACCTCCGAGCTTTCTGGCAACAGCACCCTGAAGTGACTCTGCTACAGTGTGTAGATAATCTGTTAATCGCAGCTACATCAGAAGGTAAGTTCCTGCGTGCCACCAGGCACCTGCTTAAAGAACTTCTGACTCTGGGGGTATTGGGTGTCAGCAAAAAAGGCCCAGCTCTGTATAACTGTAGCCACATACCTTGGGTATAACCTCGAAGGAGGTGAAAGATCCCTGACTGCTCAGCGCATTCAGACTATAGTAGGCATCCTGGCCCCAGGAAGCAAAAGGCAGGTCTGGGAAGTCTTGGGAGCTGTAGGATACTGCCGACTATGGATCCCTAAGTTTGCTGAACTCGCTAAACCCCTCTATGAAATAACCAAGGGACCAGAGGCTAATTTAAAATGGACACCAGAGGGGGCAAAACTTTCCAAGCCCTTAAAAATGCCCTGGTCTCAGCTCCAGCCCTGGCCTTGTGGATATTGAAAAACCTTTCCACCTTTATGTGAATAAAAGATGAGGCATAGCTCGGGGGGGTCCTAACCCAAAAGCTCGGCCCATGGAACAGGTCAGTCGCCTACCTGTCAAAAAAACTGGACCCGGTAGCCTCGGGCTGGCTGCTCTGCTTGTGGATTATAGCAGCCATTGCCATGTTAGTAAAAGACTCAGACAAACTAACATTGTGGCAGAATCTGACTGTCACGGCCACACATGCAATGGAGTCTTCATTCTGAGGGGCCCCTGACAAATGGATGTCGGACACCTGAATAACTCATTATCAAGTGCTGCTTTTAGATCAACCCCACATCAAGTTCCAGCATACCCCCAGCTTAAACCCTGGAACTTTACTAATGGAAAAAAGTCCCACAGGGCTGCCGCATTGTTGTTATGAAACAACTGAGTTCCAAAAGCTGCACTGGGACTTAACCAATGTCCCGAGAACAAACCCCAATCTAGCGCTTTTCTTGGATGGCAACAGTTTCATCCAGAATGGAGTAAGGTATGCAGGGACAGCAGTGGTCACTCTACAGGGAACTATTTAGGTTGATCTTCCACAGGTAACATCAGCCCAAAAAGCAGAACTGATTGCCCTAACCGAGGCCCTAAAAGCAGGTAAAGGAAAAGTTGTCAACATCTACACTGACAACAGGTACATGTTTACAACTGCACATGTTTACAACTGCACACATTCAGGGGACAATTTACAGGGAGTGGGGATTACTCACCGCAGAGGGGAAAACTATAAAAAATAAAGCAGAGGTCTTAGACCTCCTGGCAGCAATATGGGCCCCCAAACAAGTCACCATCATCCATTGCCCAGGCCACCAAAAAAAAAAAAAAACAACAACTCAAAAGAGGCAATAGGAAATAAAAAAGCAAATCAAGCAACCAGAAAAGCTGCTTATCGCAGAATCACCTGCCTGCTGGCACTGCCTCCTCTGGTTCTATGTAAACCACCAAAATATACAGAAGAGGACCTCCTTGCTGCACAAAAATTGCAGGCAACCTCAAACCTAGACAGATGACTTCAACTTCAGGATGGCAGAACCTTCCTCCCTCGAGTCCTGGGACAACAAATCCTAAGGCAGCTCCACAAAGATACTCATTTGGGAAGGACAAAACTAACCAAACTTGTATAAAAAAAATTCTATCTCCCTCATCTGGACCAGCTTGCTCAGGAACTTATTCAAGGCTGCGTGTCATGCCAGCAGACTAACAATGCTAAGGTCAGTGTATCCACCCAAGGGGTCCGAGATAAGGGACTAACCCCCAGGAAACATTAAAAAATAAACTTTACAAAAGTCAAACCTGGACAATATGGATATAAATACCTATTGGTCTTGATAGACACCTTCTCGGGATGGGTCGAGGCATTTCCTACAAAAACTGAAACTGCTTCTATAACAATAAAAAAACTCTTAAATGACATCATACCAAGATATGGTCTACCTATCTCAATAAGCTCAGATAATGACCCAGCATTTATTTCTAAACTTACTGAAGATATTGCAAAAACTGTGGAGATAAATTAGAACTTACATTGTGCTTATCATTCCCAGAATTCAGGACAGGTAAAAAGAATAAATTGGATGCTTAAAAAAACCTTGACCAAATTAACCCTGGAGACCAGTGAAGGTTGGGTAACACTCCTTCCCTATGCCCTCTTAAGGGCCAGGTGTACCCCCTACATCAAGGGTCTAACCCCCATCAAGATTCAGTCACTGCAGGCTCTTCAAAGAGTTCAGCAAGCTATCACTAGACCATGCAGGCAGCCTTCCAGAAACTGGTTCCGGAACATCCACACCCATTCCAGTCTGGTGACCAGGTCTAGATAAAATGGCACAAAGCTGAGGCTCTCACCCCAAGGTAAAAAGGACCTCACATAGTAATCCTTACTACTCCTATGACCATCAAAGTCAGTAGTGTCTACCCCTAGATTCATCATTCACAAGTAAAGATAGCCACAACCGAGCCCCCGGAAACATGGAAAGTCATCAAACCAGCTACTGGAGAAGATCCTCTAAAGATAAGACTTTTGCGGGCCCTGGTATCTTAATCATATTCCTTGCATACGTTTCCCAGCTTGAGGCCTAATGGCCTAACCCACATAATCCCTATACTCCAGGGAACTATTCCTGGGAACTGAGAAATACCATCACTGGGACCATAATTGCCACCTACAGAGAAAGCAGGCAGCCTGTTTTTAATTTTGACCTTTCTAAATTTTGGCCAGGTCTAACCCTCGGGGGCACACACACTGACAAATGCAGCACCTTAGCTTATGAAAAAGGACCTAAATCTGTAGGCTTTTATGCTTGCCCAGCATCAGGACCAGTCTGCTGCCACAAAGCAGGACAATGTGCTGCATGGGGCTGTGAAACTATTGCTCCTTGAAAAAACTGAGACCCATACATAAGCCTACACAGGAAAAAGCCTGCTTCCCAATGCAGCCAAATACAAACATGCAACCCACTTAAACTCACTATAATACTTTGGGATGCCCTCAGCATCCGCCAGGTATGGGAAA